>PIJE02000058.1:187763-220263 GCA_002895965.2 Coryphaenoides rupestris
TAGTGCTGTGTGGCGTTGTGATGTGAGCCTGCTGGGGTTACAATGGCCCTGTGTTCCCAGCCCCGCTCTGATTACACACACAGAGCCACGTTACACACACTGCTAACCCAATATCCTTCCCCCGGGTCAACCCTGCTAACGCCGCCCAGCATTTCTGGTGCTGTTGTTGTCTCAATATACAGTATAGTTATTCTGTTTGTTATTATTGTTACTATTAACTAAATACATTAACATGCTCACTGCGCTAATATGCTAAATAGCCAAGCACATGAAGTCAGGCAAAAAAGGTACGCTACCATGCAGTACCAGCACGTGCTAATTCTGTGTCCGAAGCAACTCCAAAGTTCCAACTCCGGATGAGTTTGACTCATTCCGACATCGTTGCCTTGAGTGAACTCCAGGGAAGAGGTAACTTTCAGTGTCCAATAATTTACAGCATATTGTGGCTCATTGTTGAATACAAAAAGAAATATGCAGCAGCAATTTATGCAAATACCGGCTCGCTAATTTAATTGGCAAAGAAGCCGTTAAATTCCACATATTGTTATGATCACAGCAAAATATAAAAGGCACATATTGCATAATAACTAAACATCAAATTATGTATTAAAACACTTTTAGAATCATTTTATTCTTTTTAACAATAAAAAGCCGGCATTACTGACATCAAGTCGGACAAACCAGAGCTCTGAAACCCGGATTTCTGACGAGTAACTTAGACGACCTGTGAGTTAGACAACATTTACATTTACATTTACATTTAGGGCATTTGTCAGATGCTTTTATCCAAAGCGACTTACAAAGAGTACATTTGTTGAAGGAGAGGCAGCAATATATCACTGTGCTGGTGATCTTGATCAAAACGTCCAGTGTTTCTACGCTCATTCAAGTAAAGTTGAACAGGACCAGGCGCTTCTGCGTCTTAATAAGGTCTAGCGACCACCGCCAGAATGTCGCATTTTCTTCACATTCTCCCGTCTATGATGATCTTTTGATGGTTTGTTTTTTTCCCACTGTAGAAACAACCACCGGCTCCTCTGTTCCATCAAAGTTATTCATTATTTCATTCAATGAATAATTTCGCTTAAAATCTCTTACGATATGTGTGTGTTGTCTCTGACAGGACTTTGACAGCTGTCACTAGGCTAGTTAAGTCACGGGAATGGCGCGCTGTGATTGGCCGAGCGGATATATCTGAGTCTGCTGAAAATCTGTCGTGGCGTTTATCACAGTTTGGAAAGAAAGGGAATAATATAATAATATAATAATATAATAATATAATATAATGCAGAGAAACTAGCCGGTTGTCGCGTTTTGCGGAAACGATTCTTTTTTTTTTTTGTTAATGGCGCTTATCGCGTTTTGGAATCAAACTCTTTAATAATTAATTCAATTTTGAATGTCCGTTCGTCCACCACTAACATTTTCGTCCCGTCAACGAAAGTAAAAATAGATTTAGTCACAGTTTTTATTTTCAAAGATCCGTTTTCGTCACGTCAACGTCACGTCTTAGTCATGGGAAAAAGGTCGTTAACGCATATTTTTCGTCAAACATTTCGTTAACGAAATTAACACTGGTTGTTGTTTGCTCTTTTTAAAGAAGGTATCGGTTCTGGCACCGTTTTGGCACCGGTATCGTTTTAAAAGTATCGGTTTGGCACCGGTATCGGATAAATCTAAACGATACCCAACCCTACTCAAGACCCACCTGTTCAGAGTTCACCTGGACTCTACATAACCCCCCCTAGCACTAACCTGCGTGTTTATATGTCTTAACACTTATTAATGGCACTTAGCATTGTTGTTCGTTCTCAGATGTTGTATCATGCTTAGAATTGCACGCCTGCCCAGCTACTTATGCAGGCAACTTGGCAATTATGAAACTCGTTCTATTCGTCTCGTAAATAGGAATGCTCGAAAACAGCTCTATTCTTATCTTCAGGTACCACAGTGATATATTGCTGCCTCTCCTTAACTTCACGGTTGGCTCCGCAGTGGTGGAATGAGCTCCCGGCTCATGTCAGGACGGCCGAGTCGCTCGCCAGCTTCCTTAGCAAGAGACTCAAGACCCACCTGTTCAGAGTTCACCTGGACTCTACATAACCCCCCTCCTTAACAAGAGACTCAAGACTAGGGATGGGTACCGAGAACCGGTACCACTATGGAACCGGTTCCCGTACAACCGGTACTAACCGTACCGAATCAAAACGCATATTTCGGTGCCTCATTTCGGTGCCAGTAGTTAAAATGCCATTTTAAATATCCACCGCATTTCAGACCGGGTATCCTTCTAGTGATTGCATAGATCGTCATACTGCGCGAAGATTTGATGCATTCATCTGATTGATAAAAACCCGACAATGCGCGCCTGCCCCCCCCCACTCGCTGGACCTTATTAACTGTTATAAGACGCAGAAGCGCCTGGTCCTGTTCAACTTTACTTGAATGAGCGTAGAAAGACTGGACGTTTTGATCAAGATCACCAGCAATGAGTTGATAAGTGTGACTACAGTCCGTCTTGTGTGTGTGTGTGTGTAAGAAATCGCCGGCAACACACACACCAGAACCGTGAAGAGTTGGGACTTGGAAGAGCGATGTTTGGCTGTTTTTAGTGAAGGTGGTACCAGTCGTTTGGTAGAACCATTAAATTCATTGTTAAAAAGTCGTTAAGTACAGGTTAAGAACCCTGGCATACTAAGTTCCGTATCATAACATAATGATAACAAGGGCCCAAAATACTCAGGACTAATGCCGAAATCCCATGACACGATTTTTGCCCGATTTTCTAATCGCCGCGACAGCCCTGTAACTGTTTGCGACGGGATCGAGAGGCTCATAGTCCATACGTACATACTGTTGATACTACTTGTTGATACTACGTTGAGACTACATTGATACTACGTTGATCCTACGTCGATACCACGTCAATACAACGCAGATACTATACCCCCCCCACCCCACCCACACACACACACACACGCAAACCAAAACATGCAGTCAGCTGGAAAGGGACTTCCAGATGTGGAGTGTAATGTTTGTATACAGTAAATAGTGTGTTTCCATCGCCTCTCGGCTGTTATGGTGACCGGGAAACCAACATTCTTCGATATTCCTTTAGTGTTAAATGCACTACAGGAAGTGCATTTAACACTAAATGAAGTGCATTTAACACTCTTCGGACAAGGCTGTATACACACACACACACACACACACACACACATCTGGATTTGCTTTTGTTTATGTGTGTGTGTGTGTGTGTGTGTTGTTTGTTTGTATATCTGTCTACTCAAGGTAGGTCGGAACTTGGAAGAGAAAGGAGAAGATGGAACAAGATGGAGGTCAACTTTGAACTCTGATGAGCGCAAATCTGGAAACAATGATGTCGTGCTTTCCTCCCTGGTCTAGTGGGCGTGTCCGAGCACAGGAGGACAGAGGAGAGGGGAGGAGCCAGGGAGAGGTAAAAGAACAAAGGTGTGTGGCGGAAATTGGCGAGGAGAGGAGAGAGGAGAGGAGAGATAAGGAGCAGACAGAAGAAGAGAGGGAATGGGAGGTGAAAGCAGGGATTGAGACAACACAGGAGGAGGAGAAGGAGAGGAAAAAGAGAGGAGAATAGGAAGAGGAGACAAAGACAAAGAGCAGGGAGTTTAGGGCGGGGTGTGGTGTGTGTGTGTGTGTGTGTGTGTGTGTGTGGTGGGGGGTTTGTTGGGAAAGGGACAGGGGAAGGAAATGGGAGGGAATGGGGTCCAGATCACACACACACACACCCACACCCACACACACACACACTTATGCACGCATGCATGCACATACACACACACACACACACACACACACACACACACACACACACCACCTCCTCTGATGTGAGCAGCTGTGGCGGGTCAACATTACATCAGCAGGGTCCTGGAATCATTCTGGAAGAGTCTTTGACCTACTTAGAGACCCTCACAGACCCTCAGCGCTACAGGACTAGCAGACCGCCACACTCAGAGACTTATATGTACCGTACTTCTGGAACGAATAGCAGTCGTATATAGGCCACAAATCTCTACGACGGTACTTGAATTTCACATTCTGTGTCGGTGATGAGCATCGAAATGTCTCCAAATGTCACCATTCCCATAACATCTGGTCTTCTTTATAATTTGAAGACTATTATATGCAGAAGTAAAATTTGGCCTTTAGAGACCACCACCACGGCCAGACTGATAGACAAGATGACTGAATATAACTTGTGCCGAATTCACACTGTACGATTTTAGCCTGAAATTCCAGTCAACGACGGGTTTTTGGAAGTGGCAGTCCAAAACCCCCAAATCCGAGGAATATCGTAGTGCGCTCCCGTGAGCAACAGCTTTGTATATGTGTGTGAACCGCTCGGGACCTGATCGAGAGACTTGCCGAGTAAGTTTAATATCGGGACATGTCGGGGTGTCTAAATCACGGTGTTGTGACCAGCAATGACTGCAGCGATGACCTACAGCCAATGAGAGCAGAAAATAGTAGGAGGAAAATTGTCCGTCAAAATGATTTATTTCCCTCCAACGCTCTCTGCAGAACAGAGAACAGTCTCTTCAACCATTCAACTCGCCTCCAAGTTTTATTCCTTTTCTGTTTTTTTTCCACCACAAAGCACCGCACAATCAACTTGGACCGCTAGCTTCTTGTGGACATCCATTTTCCCACATGTTTTTATGACTTAAAATGTAGTTCGGAGGCAAGACAGACTCATCTGGGATTCCTCCTTACAAGACAGACAGTCGTGTAGTGTGTGCAGTACAGCAATCGTATGACTTTGAAAGCCGCAAAGTGTCTCGAGGCTATTGGAAGATGATGCTAGGAAGTTGCCGGCATAATGCTGCTCCACAATACTGAAGAAGAAATATAATATTTTTGTATTATATAGATCAGGGTTAAGTTTCGGGGTAAGGGTTAGCGTACCCTGGGGTTTAGGGGAACACTAACCCACAGCAACACAGGAGTACCTCAGGGGACAGTCCTGTCTCCCTTCCCGTTCACACTCTACACCTCAGACTTCAGATACTGCAGTCCTGCCAGCTCCAAATGTAAGTACTTGTCTGAAAAAAAGTGGTATCGGTGCATCCCTAAGCTACACAACTATGCAATCATCTACTGACAGCAGATGAAGGAGCAAAGGGTTCCTGCTGAAAGCAGATGATTGGCTGAGAGAATTAGGAATTTCAGAGATTTGAAATCGAAGAGAAGGTTCCTTCCAGAAGATCTGGGGAGAGCAGACAAGGAGACGGAGGAGACGACTAAAGAGAAATCATTGAATTACGAACAGAAGAAATTCACGGAAATCGGTTTGTCTGTTTTCCTGAGTTACAGGAGCATCAACGGTTCAGCCAGATGACTGCTTCACACGCTGACCTCCGGCTGCTGCTAAAACCGGAGGCCCAAATTGTTGTTTACAGAGTTTCGCTAAATGCGGGGATGGAGGAAGAGAGGAAAAAAAGAAGAAAGAAGAGAGAGAGAGAGGGAGAGCGAGCCAGAGAGAGAGAGAGAGAGAGAGAGAGAGAGAGAGAGAGAGAGAGAGAGAGAGAGAGAAGAAGGACGAACTCTTGTTGCCCTGCTCTGGTTTCACCAGCCCCATGGGACTCCGGCCTTCTCCCGTCCCCAACGCCTGGCGACTGAAAAAAGAATAAGAAGAAGAGAAAAAGGGGTTCCTATTTTTGCCGTGGCTCGTGACTATCCCCCGAGGGAAAGCACCGCTCTGGGCCTGCGTCGGTTTCCCTCGCGCAGTGCCGTGCCGCGCCGCAGAACCCAAATAAACAAGAGGACGACCGCAGCGATAAATCCAGCCGCTTCCGCAAATACACTCACTCTGTTTTGTTTTTAGCATTCCCTCTATCTCGCTCTCTCTCTCTCTCTCTCTCCCTGTCTCTCTCTTCTCTCTCTCTCTTCTCTCCTCTCTCTTCTCTTCTCTCTCTCTCTCTCTCCTCTCTCTCTCTCTCTCTCTCTCTCTCTCTCTCTCCATCTGTCTCTCTCTCTCTTCCTTTCTTCCTCTCTCTCTCTCTCCATCTGTCTCTCTCTCTCTCTCTCTTCCTTCTCTCCTCTCTCTCTCTCTCTCTCTCTCTCTCTCTCTCTCTCTCTCTTCTCTCTCTCTCTCTCTCTCTCTCTCTCTCTGTCTCTCTCTGTCTCTCTCTCTCTCGCTCTCTCTCTCTCTCTCTCTCTGTCTCTCTCTCTCTCTTTCTCTCACATAGCCTGTAACATACGCACCTAACATGAACCCAAATATACACTCGAACACACATGCATATTACAACTCACTCTAGCATGCACCCTAACACACACCAAGCAGAACCCTAACATGCGTCCTATCATGTCTCCTAACATGCACCCTAGCATCCTACACCCAAACATGCAGGAGGACATCGATCTGCACCAGCAGGAGAACAGTAAAATGAGCAAGAGTCAAGTCAAGCCAATTGTATCTGTATAGCCCTAAATCACAGTTACAGTGGGCTTTACAGGCCATATGATTGTGGGCCATGTAATTATGACACCCCCCTAGCCCTAGCCCCGCTAAGGACAAGAAACAACTCCCTTAGTTAACAAGGAAGAGATCTGGAGAAGGAATGCAGAGTGGGGGATCCCTCCTTCCAGGGACGGCTCGGAGTGCAATGGAATGAGAGCATGCAGAAAGACGGATGCTACATGCTAACTCCACACAGAAAGGTAGGCGATTCACTCAATCAATCAACCACCCGAGCTCGTCCCTCGGGGGAACTTTGTGTCTCTGTGTGCTCTGGTTCTGTGTGCTCTGGTTCTGTGTGTTCTGGCTCTGTGATTTGCTCCGTAGGAGCTCTGCGTCCAATCAGACTGCAGCCTTCAAGCAGAGTCGCCTTTGTATACCAAACAGTCCAAACACACTTATTACAACCATCCCCTCCCTGCTGGCCATCGTCATGGCGATTGTAACATCATGGGTTCAAGGTTGCCTCTGCAGAGTGTGTGTGTGTGTGTGTGTGTGTGCGTTTTGTGCCCTTCCATTTTCCATTTGTGTGACTATTTGTGAGTTCCTAAACAGGCCGCACAAGCAGCTGTTTGAATGTAGCATGTGTGCGTGTGTGTGCACGTGATTGTGTACGTGTGCATGTTTCCCATTAGCCCCGGTGACAGGGGCTACGTGCGCAGGTCTGGCGGCGGGCGGGCGGACGTCACGCTAGCGGTGGGATGAAAGCTGCAGTCCGAAGCCGCTGATGTGGTCCAGCCCCCCCCCCCCCCCCGCCAGGCTCCACCCAACGGAACTGGCCGGAATCCACTCCAGCCTCTGGGCTGTATCTCCGCGGTGTGCAGTGGGTGTGGTGCTGAGTGTTGATTGAGGTCCTTTTCATGAGCGCCAACATTTCGATCGTAGTTTTGTTGCGTCCATGTCCTTTCGTGTGCCCCGATGCCGACCGAGATTCGTCCAAACCAAATGGCGACGGTAAAAAGTTCGGATGGGAAACGCGTTGTTTAATTAGAGGAGTAAATCTCAGCTTGTTTGACGTTGAAGTCCCAGCGTCCAACAGACCGTCATATCAAACACTAACACCAGCCGCACAGCCGTCGCATCCCTGAAGGTCAACAGCAATCCTGGAAATTACTTACGACGCTCTAAATCAATTACAAAGTAAACATTTACAGAATGTCCTACATCACCCAGAATGCATTTCCAGCTGGAGCAGTGCCCCCTGTTGACTTTTCTGCAGTATCTTTCCGATTTGAGGGTCAAAAAGCTGACCAGTTGTAGTTCCCAGAGCAGAAAGGTGCCAGGTTCGAATTGCCAAGTCCACAGCCTAGAGAAAGATGCCCAACAAAACCCAAATGAGGAAGTATCTCGCATTCGCCAGCAGTCTGAGTTCATGGCTTAGGTAAATAATGATGTCGTGCAACTGGGCGATATTAGGCTATTGATGCATAGAGTCCATGGGGTGAGGCCAGCGGTTAGAGCTACACACTATGCAATCCATCTGCTGATCAGGCAGATAGGAGCAAAGGGTTCCTGCTGATAAGCCAGTGATTGGCTGAGAGTAGGGATGCACCGATACCGATACCAGTATTCGGTATCGGGTCCGATACTGTGCTCATGTACTCGTACTCGTACTCGTTAAACTACTTCCGATACAACCGCACCGATACCACTTTGGCAACGCAACGTTAACCTTGTAATATTCTTAGCCAAGGAATATTGAAATAAAGAGATGCAACCGAGTTGGCGTTTATGGATGTTTAATAGCAACTGCGCATGGTACCGAGCATGGGCGTAGAATTTAGTGGGGACGCTGGGACATGTCCCCACCAATAACGGAAGCACACCCCCCCCCCCCATCAGAACTGCAAATTAACGGAGCACCCCCCCCCCCAATCAGAACCGCGAATTAAACGGAGCACCCCCCCCCCCCCCATCAGAAACCGCGAATTAACGGAGAACCCCCCCCCCATCAGAACCGGCGAATTAACGGAGAACCCCCCCCCCATCAGAACCGCGAATTAACGGAGCACCCCCCCATCAGAACCGCGAATAACGGAGAACCCCCCCCCCTCCCCAGAGACGCTGACTCTGAGCCCCGCGCCTCACGGGAGCGTCATCATTGCGCATCCTTGGCGCAACATCTGTGATGTCCACCAATGTCCTAAACAACAACACGTCCTTGGTACCGAGTATCCGACTGACGTATGTTGGATGGTTCTGAATAGGTTACATTTAATTGAAATGTGTGGCAGTGCCGTTATATTTGTTTAATTTGTTCACAGTCAGAAAGTGAGGAACATCTGATGAAAATTGAAAATAAAACATGTTTTCAAAGTCATTAGAACTGTAATGGTTTTATTAAGTACTCGGTATCGGTATTCGGTATCGGCAAGTACCCAAATGTAAGTACTTGTACTTGTACTCGGTCTGAAAAAAAGTGGTATCGGTGCATCCCTAGCTGAGAGAATTAGGAATTTCAGAGATTTGAAATCGAAGAGAAGGTTCCTTCCAGAAATCTGGGGAGAGCAGACAAGGAGACGGAGGAGACGACTAAAGAGAAATCATTGAATTACGAACAGAAGAAATTCACGGAAATCGGTTTGTCTGTTTTCCTGAGTTACAGGAGCATCAACGGTTCAGCCAGATGACTGCTTCACACGCTGACCTCCGGCTGCTGCTAAAACCGGAGGCCCAAATTGTTGTTTACAGAGTTTCGCTAAATGCGGGGATGGAGGAAGAGAGGAAAAAAAGAAGAAAGAAGAGAGAGAGAGAGGGAGAGCGAGCCAGAGAGAGAGAGAGAGAGAGAGAGAGAGAGAGAATAATTGGAAGGACGAACTCTTGTTGCCCTGCTCTGGTTTCACCAGCCCCATGGGACTCCGGCCTTCTCCCGTCCCCAACGCCTGGCGACTGAAAAAAGAATAAGAAGAAGAGAAAAAGGGGTTCCTATTTTTGCCGTGGCTCGTGACTATCCCCCGAGGGAAAGCACCGCTCTGGGCCTGCGTCGGTTTCCCTCGCGCAGTGCCGTGCCGCGCCGCAGAACCCAAATAAACAAGAGGACGACCGCAGCGATAAATCCAGCCGCTTCCGCAAATACACTCACTCTGTTTTGTTTTTAGCATTCCCTCTATCTCGCTCTCTCTCTCTCTCTCTCTCTCCATGTCTCTGCATCGCTCTCTCTCCCTCTCTCTCTATACCACGCTTTTTCCTCTATCTCTCCTCTTTTTTTCTTCCTCTCTCTCTCTCTCTCTCTCTCTCTCTCCATCTGTCTCTCTCTCTCTTCCTTTCTTCCTCTCTCTCTCTCTCCATCTGTCTCTCTCTCTCTCTCTCTTCCTTTCTTCCTCTCTCTCTCTCTCCGTCTGTCTCTCTCTCCTTCCTCTCTTCTCTCTTTCTCTCTCTCTCTCTCTCTCGCTCTCTCTCTCTGTCTCCCTTGAGATTGTACTCTGGCGTACTTCCTAAAAAAGAAATGAGAGAAAGAGGGAGAGCCAGAGAGAGAGGGAGAGTGAGAGAGAGCCAGAGAGAGAGAGAAGAAATGGGGTGAGAGAACTCCCGTGGAGCAGAGGAATAGTTGGATGTGAAAATAAAGAATGGTCGAAAGGATTTTGGTTTTAATTTGGAATCGCGGTCACACTCCCGTTAAACACACACTCCGACAGATAAGGCACGCATGACTCAGTACCCCTAAAGTACACTTAAGGGGTACTTTCAACATTCTTTTTGCCAAAACATGAACGTGCTCCCAGAAAATAAATTGATTGACTTTGCATGCTCACACACACATGCACATGGATGCGTGCGCAGGCACAAAGCTACTGTGTTCCATCCCCAACGTATTCATGTTGTAAATATTCTGATTGTGATCCCGTAGTTATCTTGAGTATTCTTTTTGCACATTCCGCTGAGCATCACCACTTTTCATTTCACTGCATATCCTATGTATGTGTATGTGACAAATAAAGTTCTTGAATCTTGAATCTTAAATATAATGTTGATGACATGAACACAGCATCGTGTTGTTGATTCCTCAACGTGCGATGTCAACATGTGTTTCCTAAACCCAGATAGCCTTTGGAAAGTGAGAGAGATTAGAAAGACAGAGAACGAGAGAGCGAGAGAGAGAGAGAAAGAGAAAGTAGGACAAGAGAAAGTAAGAGAGATGAGAAGGAAAGGGGTTGAGAGGGAGAGAGAGAGAGATAGAGAGAGAGAGAGAGAGAGAGAGAGAGAGAGAGAGAGAAGCCAACTTCCTCAACAGTTGTCCACACTCTGTCTTTGCAGATCATCGTGGAAACCTGACCCGGGCCAGCCATCAGATCCACCAGATGGAGGAGAGAGGAGGGGAGAGGAGGGGAGAGGAGGGGAGGAGGGGAGCAGGGGAGGAAAGGAAAGGGGGCGAGCGTGGAGGAAGGGGGGAGGATGCCTGGGGTTTGGTCATGGGCCCGTGTGGGAATATTTAATAACAAACATTAAAAATACCACAGCAATCCTTCACCACATTCCCACGCTCTGCACTCTGCGCACAGCGGACCCACATACACACAGAGGAGCCCGGTGCTCGTACACACACACACGCACACGCACGCATGCACACACACACACACACATACACGCACACACACACACGCATGCACACACGCGCATGCACACACGCGCATGCACACACACACATGCATGCATGCACACACACACACACGCGCATGCACACACACACACACACAGCCGCCTCATGCACTACACACTAAAATACACACATACATACATACATATTCACTCAGATACCCCACATGCACACACACACACACACACACACACACACACACACTATAATAATACATCCACATTGACACAGACACACACACACACACAGCTGGAGACACCTCAGATCAACGTGGTTACCATGCAGGCGTGTGTGTCCATATGGGTGTGCGTACATGCGTGCGTGGCGTTGCGATGATGTTGTTGCACAATAGAGCTGTCACACAGGAACACACACTAAACATTTAACACCTGCCAATACGCACGCACACACACACACACACACACACACACACAGTGGGAGACATACTCTAAGGCTGATGTCACACTGACACACTAACACTAACATAGACACACACACACATACACGTACTATACTAATACCCTTACATACTTGTACACACACACACACACACACACACACACACACACACACACACACTGTTTCTTTTCTCTGTTCTAAGTAATGCTGTCTGTGTGTGTGTGTGTGTGTGTGCGTGCGTGCGTGCGTGCGTGCGTGCGTGTGTGTGTCTGTGTGTGTGTTTGTGTGTGTGCGTGTGTGTGTGTGCGTGCGTGCGTGCGTGCATGTGTGTGTGTGCGTGTGTGCATGTGTGTCCAGCACAACGGCCACACAAAAACTGGTTTGGGGAGAACCAATGATTATCACATATTAAACTGCTATTATTATGAGTAGTGTGTGTGTGTGTGTGTGTGTATATGTGTGTGTGTGCGTGATGTGTGAGATGTCGAGATGTCGCCAGTGGCTTTTTGACCTTGTCTTGAGGCTTTTGTGCTTCCAGAGATTCCTGTGTTCAAGATGTACGTCTACAGACTTACCGCAAATATCTCTCTGTCTCTCTCTCTCTCTCTCTCTCTCTCTCTCTCTCTCTCTCTCTCTCCATCTCTTTCCCTCCCCACGCCAGTATTTAGTAATGGCTGGAATCCACTTTTTCCCCAGTATGCATTTTCAACAAACAACAAATAAAGTTCCAATTTGAATAAAGTTCAAACTGCCAACCTCTGGTTTAAAACAGCCATCATGCACCAGTGTACTCCGAATGTTTCTACGACGAGCCAATCAGTGATCAGCGAAAGAGGGGGATCAGGAAGTGAACATGTTGGGGTTCCTTAAGGACAGAACTCTCTCTCCTGAAGCATCATGTATGTCTCTCTGTTCTCTCATCCCTCTCCCATTTCCGTTCGTCTCCAAGTGAATACACCCACTCAGTGGTGCTAAAGGAAGTCCCGCCAACCCAGACTGCTCTGTGTTCTAACCCCCCTCGTACCCAGACTGCTCTGTGTTCTAACCCCCCTCGTACCCAGACTGCTCTGTGTTCTAACCCCCCTCGTACCCAGACTGCCCTGTGTTCTAACCCCCCTCGTACCCAGACTGCCCTGTGTTCTAACCCCCCTCGTACCCAGACTGCCCTGTGTTCTAACCCCCCTCGTACCCAGACTGCCCTGTGTTCTAACCCCCCTCGTACCCAGACTGCTCTGTGTTCTAACCCCCCTCGTACCCAGACTGCCCTGTGTTCTAACCCCCCTCGTACCCAGACTGCCCTGTGTTCTAACCCCCCTCGTACCCAGACTGCCCTGTGTTCTAACCCCCCTCGTACCCAGACTGCCCTGTGTTCTAACCCCCCTCGTACCCAGACTGCCCTGTGTTCTAACCCCCCTCGTACCCAGACTGCCCTGTGTTCTAACCCCCCTCGTACCCAGACTGCCCTGTGTTCTAACCCCCCTCGTACCCAGACTGCCCTGTGTTCTAACCCCCCTCGTACCCAGACTGCCCTGTGTTCTAACCCCCCTCGTACCCAGACTGCCCTGTGTTCTAACCCCCCTCGTACCCAGACTGCCCTGTGTTCTAACCCCCCTCGTACCCAGACTGCCCTGTGTTCTAACCCCCCTCGTACCCAGACTGCCCTGTGTTCTAACCCCCCTCGTACCCAGACTGCCCTGTGTTCTAACCCCCCTCGTACCCAGACTGCCCTGTGTTCTAACCCCCCTCGTACCCAGACTGCCCTGTGTTCTAACCCCCCTCGTACCCAGACTGCCCTGTGTTCTAACCCCCCTCGTACCCAGACTGCCTGTGTTCTAACCCCCCTCGTACCCAGACTGCCCTGTGTTCTAACCCCCCTCGTACCCAGACTGCTCTGTGTTCTAACCCCCCTCGTACCCAGACTGCTCTGTGTTCTAACCCCCCTCGTACCCAGACTGCCCTGTGTTCTAACCCCCCTCGTACCCAGACTGCTCTGTGTTCTAACCCCCCTCGTACCCAGACTGCCCTGTGTTCTAACCCCCCTCGTACCCAGACTGCCCTGTGTTCTCCCTCATACCCAGACTGCTCTGTGTTCTTGTGTCTTTGATCCAAAGCAACCTTTAGTGAATTTTTACATGCATGTCATTAAGGATGCCTAGATATAGACTGTGGCCATTGGAGATCGAACCCAGAACCTTTTCGCTGGAGCCGAACACCCTCAGCGCTGGACTATCCTTGTAACTGTATTTTTGTAACTTTAATTTTAGCTGTTTTGTTCTTAGCACAGATCAACCAAAATCCACTGTCACCCTTCTCTACATGAGAATCCACATTTAATCAATCAGATCACAGTTTTCCCTCCAGAGAGCCAATCAGAACACCTTTCTCACTCCACCAGCAGGAGGTTTATTTTTTTATTTGACCGTTATTGAGATTAAGATTCTCTTTTCCAAGGGAGACCTGGCCAAGACAGCCAGCAGCATAAATAAAAACACACACACACACACACACATTCACAGACAGAAAACACAAAGGAAATTAAATATTAAAGAACCAAAGACCAAGCATAGGGAACTCATATTTCAATAGAGACATTTCTAGGAGTGAGTTTCGCAACCAGGCAAATCAACAACATTGACATCTTAAGGACTCCGCCTCAAATTCTTTCATTTTGGAATCAAAAGCATTTAGCGAGTCACTCTGAAACGTGTTCCACGCCAAGGGTGCAGAATATACAAATGCCATTTTTCCAATTTCGATACGGCAGTTTTCAACATAAAACTTATCAAAGAGTATTGTCCTGCACATAAAAACATATAAATAGTATGGGAGCAGAAGAATTGCCTTGTATATAAAGGTGTACCAAGGACAGAGCCTACAGAGCAGGCCATCCTAGAGAATAGACACTGAGCAGAGGTGTGCGTATATAAAAGACCACCATAGTTAAGCACGGATTTTTAACATTAAATTACATATTTTGAAAGCATTAACCACCTCTGTTTAACCTCCCTCAAGAGTGAATTGCGAAGGGATATTGTGTGGCCGAGTGATATTGTGTGTTCCTAGTGTTAAGCACGAGTTTCAGCTGGTCGGATATTTTGGACGACACTAAAGGATCAGGTCTTGGCAGGGTATTTAATGGTCCTGCACATAGAGCGTGTATGGCACAGCAGTATATTACGGGTGGGGGTCATCCGGCATAACATAAAAGCATTGCCAGCAGATTGCCAGATAACCAATAGTGAAGTAAAGTGGATCTAACACAGAGCCATGTGGCACACCCTTGTAGACAGAGACCTACTACAATGGTAGTTTGAGACCCAAGCGACTACTTACTCCCAAGAGTTAAGAAGTGTTAGTTTTGAAACATCATGCTCCACTATGTCAAAGCGTTGGACAGATCAATAAAGCGTGATGCACAATGTTATCAAGTGCAACAGAAATGTCACTTACCTCCTTCAGTGCAGGTGTGACGGTATTATATTTTTCAGAAGCTTGGTTGAGATGTTGATGAAAAGGCATTGGTGAATAAAAACTCTTCTAGTTGATCACTCACTCCAGAGATATCATCCAGATATCAGGCAGTCCTGATAAATTAGAGGGGGCCACCCCCAGCCAACATTCTTTTAGCTTTTGTTGTGAGTGATCGACCAGGGCAGCTGTGAGATGACATTGTGGAGCAAAGTTGTGTGTGTGTGTGTCTGTGTGTGTGTGTCTGTGTGCCCGTTAAGTTGATACATGATGAAGCAGATTCCTGATGAGTGACGAGAGGCCGAATGATAATAAAAGATAATAGGAACCTCCTACACCACATGTGACTCGACAGCTACACACACACAGACCTGCTTCAGGTCACTGTATCACCATGCAGAAACCTTCCATCATGGCATCCATCCACCAACATTGGTTGGGCCAAATCTCTTGGTGTGTTAAAGACGTATATTATGTTTTTTTGTTTGAGTTTTGGCTAAATATGATCGGAATATTTAGGGTTTTGTGTCGATGAGTCTCTTTGTTCATCTCTCTCTTTCTCTCTGTCTCTCTCTCTCTCTTACACACACACACACACCAGGATTGAGTTAAGGGTTAAAGGGTTAGGTTTAGGCTTACCAGATATGTCCTTATTCCAACAGTTCCAGCCTGCTATGACTCCCAAATCTGTTTAATTGAACACTTGATCCCAATTGGTCAATAACGTTAATGTGCATAATAATGTGCATTATTTTTCAATAGCGGGACACAATAGCGGCACACTAGCGACCAGATCTCTCCTTGACAACGCAAAATCAATATGGTCAAAGCACCACAGGAGAATATTACAATTTCAGCTGATCAAGTCGGAATTTTTTTTTTTAACGTTGCAGACGTGTGTGTAGCAGTGGCTTTCCAGGGCTTCTCCAACACCAGGACACAGGTGGATGTTGAACAAACCTGTTTATTGTAGAAGGTTGCTAGCACTCTCCCTGAGTGTGTGTGTGTGTGTGTGTGTGTGTGGTGATGGCTGGTTTAACCTGTGGGCTTTGGTTAGCCATGGCACCCACCCAGCCCAGACTCTAAACTCGGGCCACGTAAGGCTGCTTAAACCAGCCACTCCAGGTTGTCAGGTGGTTTAGTGTTACAACAGCCACTGTCTCCGTATGTTAGTCTCTTATCTCTGCAGTTATAATAGGACAAGTTCGTCTAACTCTAGGACAGTTTTATAAGGTTTATAAGGTTCATGATGATGTCACAACTTGAACACGACGCTACAAGAACAACCGGACATGACTAAGAATGAAAATGATGTAATGTGTGTGTGTGTACCTTTGTGAGTACGCATGTGGGTAAGGCTACTCCTGTGTCTGTGCTTGCATGTGTGTATGTGTGTGTTTGTGTGAGTACACATGTGGGTAAGGCTACTCCTGTATGTGCGTATGTGCGTGTGTGTGCGTGTGTGTGTGTGTGTGTGTGTGTGTGTGTGTGTGTGTATGTGTGTGTGTGTGTATGTGCGTATGTGCGTGTGTGTGCGTGCGTGTGTATCGACTGAACACCTCAGAAGATATTTTGATTTGTTGTTTTTGTACATGAGCCAACTGAGCCATTAGCTTATCGGTTACCAGTGAGGTAGTGTCTCTCGTGGACAGGGTGTTAGACTCCACAGCTCACATGATATGATATGATATGATATATGATATGCGTCTATAAGGTCATTCACAGTCAGTCTCAGTGAATGGCTGTATTACAAATAGTGTACACTGCAGTCAAAGCCAGCAAGTGTTGCTGACTGCATCCGAGCCGTGAAAAATACATCTCATGTTGTTCAAAACAAACAAGGGTACAACATTTAACATGATTTTTGATGCTACAGCATGTCAGATAAAGAGAGTGTTATATGTTCAAGATCGGAGCAATGACCAGACTATAATTCACTCAGAAACGTATTTGATGAGATGTCACGGTTTTATTATTATCTATTTATCTGTCTTTGTGTGTGTGTGTGTGTGTGTGTGTGTGTATTGTGTGACAGACAGACAGCCAGGCAGACAAACTGGTGAACCCTTATGTCAGCGTGTTTCACAAGGTGAGATGAAAAACCAGTTAATCACTGCTTCACTTTTTTGAAGTCATTGTTGTTTATTATTGACACTTTTATTTTATTACATTTACTTCAACTCTTGTATTTTATGAGCCACATGGCAGGATAAAGGCTTCTAGCCATAGAGTTTAGTACAGTATCAGTTTTATCATAGTAGACTGAATTTAAGTGCATTACAAGAGCACTGGCGCCCTCTATCGGACGAGGTGTGCACAGGCGGCGTGCTGTGGCTTCCGCATTAAACGCACTGTGGCGACCCTGGACGTTCATGACGTGTGTTGTGTGTTGTGTGTGTTCTGTGTTGTGTGTATTCTGTGTTGTTCTGACGTCTATAGGAAGGTGTTACCTGTCAATTTACCTTCTGCCCGTCTGACCACCACGGGGGTCTAGAGCCTTCAGCCACTTTGCCCCCCGTCTCTCTGGAACTCTCTCCCACAAGACCTCCTCAACATTCATTCTCTCTCCACCTTCAAATCCTGCCTAAAAACCCACCTTTTTTAAATTGCCATATTGTGTATGACTGTGTATGATTATTACTTTTAGCTGATTGTAAGTCCCAATTACTTTTGACCGTGTTTTGTTGCCTGTTTATGCTGTGTAAGGTGTCCTTGAGTGCCTAGAAAGGCTCCACTGACGGCTCATCTGGCGTATGACCGTGTCTTAGCACGCGCTAGAAGTGTGTGTTATTGGCCCTGTATGCAGAGTGACATCCGGGCGTGGTGTGATCAATGTTACGCCTGCCAAAGAAGGAAATCTCCGGTGCCCCGACATCAGGGGGAGGCGGCTATGAGGTCGTCACAATCACAGGCAAGAGAGGACCTTTCCAAACGTGTCGCAGCCGACATATCCGGAGTTGCCAATCACATCTAAGGGCAACTCAGCTATGTTTTTGGTCTGTTGAAGGACTATTTCACCAAGCTTGTTCATTTATATGCCATCCCTGACCAGAACAGCACCACGGTCGCCCGAGTCTCTCTTTCAAGAACTACGTTATGGAGCATGGAGTGATGGTAAACACTGCCACAGACATGGTGTAGACATGTTTCGAATCAGACGTGGTGAGACAGTTGTGCAGGATGTTGGGGGTGAATAAGACGCTTATTGATCAGCTGGCGAAGACTCTGTTGTCTTGTGAAGGGGAGTGGGACTCGTTTCTATGGCAGGTGGTGTTCGCCTACAACACCAGTGTGCACTCTAGCACTGGGTTCACTCCTTACTCCCTCACACATGGTAGGGAGGCCCGTACCCCAGTCGAAGTGTTGCTGGGTGCGCCTGTACAGGACGGCCCAGGGAGAGGGCCCCCGGAGGATTTCACTAGTTCCCTCCTAAATTCTTTGGACACAGCGTTTTGTCAGACAAAGAACAACAATCTGGCAGCGAGTACAAGTCAAAAGGCTTACTATGACAACAGACATGTCCCTTACGAAGTCGGAGACCTTGTGTGGTTGAACGATCCTGCAGAGAGCCGCCGTAAACTGGCTCCGCACTGGAAGGGACCTTACCTGATACAACAACGAATGGACAGGGACGACGAGGTGGGAGTCACTTATCACCTCAGTAGCCCTTTCGGGGATGAGCCCCCTCTGCAGACTGTTCATTATGACAGGCTGCGACGATACAGCCTGCCGGTGGCTCTTCCTTTGGCAGGCCCACCAAGGGTCCCGTTCACCTTTTCCCAACCTGCTCCATTACAGGAGGGTAGCAGCCCAGTTGGGCTCGCTCGTTCCTGACTGGGACATGGACTGTGGCCAGGAAACTGAGGTTGGCAACATTGATCCCCCTGAGCACGCTCTTGCTGCGCCTGGAGTCTCTCGGGCTGGGAGATCTGGACGGGCCCCTGAGCGCTTTATGGATTATGTGGTGGGTTGATTGTTAGGATACCACAAACCTGTTGTTTCATGCCCTGTGTTCATGTGGGTAGCGATAGGGCATGGGGGGTATTATGCTCTTTAGTCATTAACCCTTGTTTCTTTTCTTGTGTTTTACTGTTGTATTGCACTTATGAATGACTGTTTAGACCAGGTTATGACAGGGTTTCTTTTCTCGAGTTCTGAGTTGTTTAGAGCTGTGTCTACGTGCTCAGTTTCCCCTTCTGTACAGTTTTTTTTGGGGGGTAGTGGTCATTTGTGATGTGTGTGTATTTATGTTTGTTTTGTATAGATAAGGATGTATATTTGTGTTACTTTGCTCATTGGTGTTTTTTACTTGGTTTTTTTTGTACATGGAAATGTGTGTAATAAACGGAGTCGGTTCATGACGCTCCAACCGAGTACGAGTTCCATAGTTTTTGTGCCGACACAAGGGAGTAATTTGAAGCCTTACACTTCGGACGCTACATTAGTTCTAGCAGGTTGCAGCAGGTTGTGGTTGAAGTTAAAACATGAGCGCTTCCCCGACTCTCTCTGTTGTGTACAACAGCTTCTGGGCTCATTTCTCTTATATTTGAGTCGAGTCGGATTTCGCCGAAAAATGGAACGAAGTGACGTGAGCGTGGATAATTAAAAAATATTTCATATGATTGTTATTGTCTCAAGCCACGGTACTTGATTCTTACATAAAGTACCTTTAAGAACGCAAATTTAATTAAATGATAAAAATGAAAACCAGCAACAAAAAATACCTATGTGGTAATATAATCTTACGTAGGCTTACCTGTAATCACGTCCAACCATATGTGCACCATAGGCCTACTCGCTATCCTCACTTTCGGACGGATTATTTTGTAGTGCATTGAAGTTCATCTAACGCTCAACCATTAAAAATGCATTCCCTGATTGATTTTATTTGCTTTATTGCTTTCACGACTGCTAAACCGAGCCTCGTTTTGGATGAACGCATCTGCAGCTAAATCAGTGGGTTTCAAACCAGTGGGTCGCGGCCACAACTATACTTTTCATCATGTGTGTGCTAAATGACAGCACCTGAATAGAATACATGCAAGTAGGCCCGCTGTGCAGTACAATGTTCACAGAAGGAGACCAGACTCAAGGAGTTCGTTGCGTCACTATTTACAGCGGATTTATTGGTGATCCCCACCCCCATCATCATCATCATCAGTATTACACTACAGACACCAACTCAATGTACATCAGATCAACTTCAGGAAGAAGCGCGAGAGCGGAACACAACAGAGCGACACGCGGGTGAGACATGCAGACGGAGCGCAGACACGGCGGCGGAGTGAGACAAGCATTTAAACACTCCCTGTGTGCACCGCGTCACGTGTTCAGCACAGTTCTTGTTTATCACCATTCATGTCCGCGTGGGACCATTGATGCCAAAGACGGCGACGCTGTGATAGCTCGTGCGAGAATGTATTGAAAAAAACACATTTCTTACAGAGGAAAATCCCATGGGGTGAATGTACTCATCTTGGGACTATTAAATATAATTAGTTGTTAGACGCCGATCGGAATGGCGCCCAGCACAGCTAGCCCACGCGGGAACAATCCGGCCGCTTTGTTTTAGATGATCCAACGTCCGCGAACTACGGTTGAAAATCGTCGTTGTGGAAATAACATTTAACTTTAACTTTACAAATTGGATTTTCACCATTTCTTCACAGACAAACTGTACAAATACAACGCCGCAAACCGAACCCGCTCGAGGGACGGATGGCGCAGATTGAATTACTTCTATGTTGGTTTGGGATGATAATTACACCTTGTTGAAGGCCCTGAGAGGGACAAATGATGAACGAACTAATGACATGAGGGGAGGTTGAGCAGCGAAATAATGAAATAGAAAATAAATTAGATCAGTGGTGGCTTGGAACATTTCTAGAAGGACTCCCGCCTTCCTAATAACGGGAGTTTGTTTACTGAGGAAAACTCCAATAACGCCACACATCTGGTTCTATAGGGGGCGCCGTATCACTGTTCCTCCAGTGATACTAGAGGAACAGTTAAGCCATGAGAGCACATTGCAGTGCAGTGTTAACTTTAGCAGTAAATAAAAAAGGTTACATATTCCTGTTTTGTTATTTTTAAAACCCCTGATACTGTCGCAAAATAAGGCTGGTGGGTTTAGGCACACCAAGGTTACAACTGAGCAGAGCAAATATGTGCATTCACTTTTCTGTTATTTTTTCTCCATACTTTTTTTTCATTTTTTACTTGAGCATTTGCATGGACGCTTGGCACACACTGGGTATCGGTGCAGGATGTACGTGTTGCTATAGTGACCAGTAGATGCATTCTGCTCGATGTCTAGTTTAGCATTAAAGAGACACAAAATACACAAACGCCATTGGCTAAAACTGCTGGTGAAGAAGACTGCACAAAGTGTGCCTTTTGCCTGTTTCTGTGAGTGTGTGAGCATGTCTAAGTGCATCGTGTGTGTGAGTGTGTATGTGTGTGTGTGTGTGTGTGTGCGTGTCTAAGTGCATCGTGTGTGTGTGCGCATGCATGTTTAAGTGCATGTGTGTGTTTAAGAGAGCACATATTAGAGGTAGCAGTGAAAGTGAAAACATAGAGCATCAGAGATAGAGAAGCAACTCCATCCAACAACCAATCAGCACGCTGTGTTTCACTGTACAACCCCCCCACCACCCAGTAGAAACAACAGGGCTCTAGTAAGCTGGTTCATGGAGCAAGGTCTAACCTTGGGGTAAAGCAGAGGTTCCTATCGATGCATCCGATTGGCTGAAAGGGGTGCCGGACAGGAAGTGGCATCGCACCATGTGCCCATTTGAGCCAATCAGGAGTCAAGTGTTTTGGTTGATTCCTTATCGAGGGGTCAGATCTGGTGGGTCTCCCCTCGGCCATCGACACAGAGCTGTTGTCTCAACGCTTTCCTCACTTTTCTGATCTTGTGTGTGTGTGTGTGTGTGTGTGAGCAACAAACAAATACACTTGTCGCTTAGCTACAGGCCAATCAAAGCTGATAATACATCTAACATCACTGCCGACCGCTAGTTAACATACATGATCTTGCATATGATTTTTGTACATTTTTTTTGAATTAAATAAATTTCATCAACTGCCTACGATGAAATTACAGCGCTGCATAAAAGCACTGTGCGACGAAGCCGGTCGTTCACAGGTGATTATATACACTTCCTCTGTCAGGTACGATAGTTTCTGTACAGGCTTGTAGGGCAAGCATGGAAGAAGTGCGTGGGTGACAGGCATATATACAGTATATATATATATATATGACGTATAGGCATAGGTTTGGAAATCCCACGGTCCCACTGTCACTCACAGCGACCTCCAACAGGTGATCATTTACACATGCAGGACAAGACAACAAACTCCCCTCAAGCCATCTCTGTTGGAGAGCTTGTTGTGATTACCGGTGGCGGGCCGACAGGGGGCGCCGACGAGCAGCACGCTTCGGTAAACGTCACTCACAGAAGTGTTTATGCGTCGTCTTACTGTTGCGGGTATCAGCGGGAGATTCGTATTTCTGTGCTGGGATGTGAAACGCGCTGTCCATTAACTGCTGTTATACGTTGCACATGCGCAATAGCCTCCCCTCTTTATATATACAAGCGGAGGGTGAGACGGAAATGCCGCCCGTAGAAGGTTGTGATCCGTGGAATCTGCAATTCACACACCAACCGCTAGATGGCAACACAGAGCGCATGATTACATTTGTAAGAAGCCAATCTTCTAAAATCACTTACAGTGATTTCACTAATTACAACTCGAAAATATTCTAGTTTTTGTATTATTGTATTGACTTTCACTGTAGTAACTGGAGCATAATTTTGTGTTCCGTGGCAATGTCCGAGACATTGAGTTGTATTTGACTTGCTGGATGATTTCTGTGTAGATCAGTAATAATATAACTTATCATCGCCATGGCTTTATGTGTGTTCTGCCCTTCGTTCCCAGAGCTAGTGGGTATATATATTATCTTAGACTGTCCATAGTAAGTGAAGAGTTTGGGTTTCAATTTGACATTTACAGACCTTTTAGAAAATATAAACCTGCATAAACCAGGCTATATCTCTAGTGAATAGGCATCAGACCAGTTATTGATTCAAATTTTGGATTAAATGGATTTTGAAGTGGTCACCATTTTAGCCCTGTGCGCATTGTGTCAATAAAAAGTAGACCGTAGACCAGCAAAAACCCCACACTGGTGTGTATACGCCGATGCTGTATTGCAACTAAGCTACACGCAGATACACATCGAGCGCACCCAGGCGCGGGGGGACCACGCGACGTCGCCGCTCACCAGCCTTTTATCAATGATCAATGAACTCATTTCAGGCCCAATGAATGATGGGTTTGAATGTTGGAAAATAACCTTGTTGAGAAGTGTTTATAGGAAATAAATGTACATTAGAGCTGGATCCCGGCCGCGGTGGTGGTGGCAGGCATGGAGACGCAGGAGCCTGGGGTCCTCAGCGGAGGTTGCCATAACTGGAAGGTGGTCTCAGGTCAAAATTACGTTTTGTTATTAAGAATTCACAAATCACCTGTTGCACAGGACAGCACACTTGGCTGGTTAATTCAAGCAACAATGAACGTGATGACTGCGTCTACATCTGGTTACAGCCTCGGAGAAGATGAAGAAATTCCGCTTGATCGGCTGCGTTAGGTCTGAGAAATGGAAGTCCGTAGGAATCGGACAAGAACGGGAATCAAAACACACCGGGGACAGCGATGCGAAGCACCGGGCGACAGAAAGGAGGTAGATATGATGAGGTGAGCTAACCCTGGAGAGGAGAAGCATTTGACCTGTAGCCTCCAACGATGCTTTGAACAGCTAAGCAACAAACTCTGAGCTGATGTGTTACTTTGTGGCCCAGTTACTCAAGGCTATCTCCGCCAGGGAAGCGTGGAACCAGTAGATAATAAAGAGACTGTAAACCCAAACATACTACGTACCACTTAGAGCTGTCACCGCAGAAGAACGGCTTCCCGCAGAACATGGGAGTCGTGTTTGACCATTCGTCTCGTGTGCAAGCAAGCCCCTCCCTAAACAACTGCTTATTGAAAGAATCTGACCCCAATCTGAAGCAGTTATGGCGGATATTACCAAGGCTTTTCTGCCAATTTTGAAAAGGATGGGGAGGGGTGTGTTGAGATTTTCAGGGACTGATGAGTTTCCAACACCCAACCAAAAGGCCAAATTCTGCATGACACTTTGACCACGCCCCTTTCTGTTCACAGCGACAATTAGCAGAGACATCAACTGAATAAACAGGAAGGACTGCAACGAACAAAAACCCTAAATTATCGCTTGTCTGTGGATGATCTAATTGCGTGCATGAAGAGCGCACAGTGCCAACCTGTCCCCGAGGGCTACAGCAACTCTACAAGACGCAGTTGTGCAAATTAAACCCATGGAAACATGAAAACAAAGAAAATGGAAACTGTGTTCTAAGTGCTCCAGTAGTGACGTGGAGAACAGACAAAACAAGACGACCTTGTGTTCAAAATCTGCTGGAATTCTTACACGAGAAGTAGCGTACATAAAGGAGTGTTGCGATCGACGGAGCCTTCAGTGTTCAGTGTTGTTCATCAACAGACGTGGGGAGGAGCTTCTGCAACGATGGTGTGACGGGGTGAGTGGCAAACTGTGTAGACTGACACTGAAAACAAACCGAATACAGAGACATTCAAATATTGACTGAATCATCTCAATGGAAACATCACGTTGCAGCCCAGCAGTTGCTACCGCTGCTACCGGAGGACTCGGCTTCGACCAATGAAAACAAAACGCCAACTGGCCACCAACATGAAAGCGAAGCCAAAATGAGTTTGTAGAGATTGTTGGGTGGGGGGGTTGGGATGTTACAGACCACGCAAATAAATAATAAAACAGATTTAGTGGATTAAATAGAGTGCCACCTGTCACCGCGTGGGCAAGGAGCGTTAATAATGAGAGGAAAACAAAATGCAGGAGCATTAGCAGCAAACCCGAAAGATACTGGACGAAAATGAACAGTGAACAGATAAATAATGGACAGGACATCAGCGCTCAATCCACTCTCCATGAATAAAGGAGATATCCTACAAGTAGGAGGCAAATGACAACTTGGGAGTTTTGAACGAAAGCTAAGGTAATGCAACCAAGTGCAAGACAGATTTTGGATCGTGAGAGGAAGACGACTTCCTCTCATGATCCCAAGCAATGAAGTGAAAGCCGCCTCATCTGTCAAACACACAAAGCCAAACACAGACGGCGGAGTTCAGCACCGTTACCTGGACAGCGAATCGAAGAAGCTCAGGCCTTTTGTGGCGGGCGTGGAGCAGACTTTACAGGCCCACTTTATTGTAAGCCCATAAGACATTTAACAGGGCTGATGGGAGTTGAAAAGCCCAGCACACCACCCCACCGGGGGGGATGAGAAAGGTGAGGTCGGTACAGACGTGCCGATGGAAAGCTCTCGGAAAAGCCTGTCTTCTTCACAAAGAAATGGAAACGCTTTAGAGAAGACGAGGAGGCAGCAGTACATTTGAGACCGATCACTATCAGGTCGCACAGGCTGCTCACGCCAGCCCACTCACTTAAGTGGACAACTCTGCCATCCACGCACCGCACCAAGACGACAGAATACAGAAATCGAATTGATTCTTTCTGGATAAGATAAGAGGAGTACCTTGTGGGATGGCGATCCGCTCACGGTTCTAATAAAAGCAAAAGCTACACATCCAAACCAAGACGGGAGAGGAGGGAGTTTCAGTGACTGAAGAAAAAGCCACTGAGCTCCAACAGAGCTGCGAGTACGGAGCACACCCAGACACATTCTAATCAATGAAGCCTTTATACAGGCGGGTTGTAGTTTGCCAAATGATTGATTTGTTTGATGGTTTATAAGTTATACCTGAATACCAGCGTTCTTTGTTGGGATAACCACAATGCTCACACAACGGAATGGTGACATTTGTATGTTTGTTCTATGTTTATTGTGTTTTTAACAATTTACAGAGTTCTCATTTAAGAAGAAAATGGAAAAAGGACATCAAATTTTTGTTTTAGGGACCGTTAATAAGAGACGGATGAAATTAGCAAGGAAGGGGCCGTCTGACAATTAATTGAGAATAGGACAAGGCGGCGTCATCACTGGGTTTGTTTATGTCGGGGGTTACTAGGTTAAGTAGATAACTGGGTTAACTAGACCAGATGTGGGAGCAAGGGCAGTTGTATTAACACACCCGGTAGACTTTAACTGTCCAACTTTTCGGCATGTGATCCTGTTTAGATTTGTGTTGAGGTATGCAAAGAAAATCATCCAGCATTTGTCAAGATATTAGAAGAGATACAAAAATTAATAGATTTATATTTCCACACAATTTAGTGTTGACATTTCAACTGAGAATGTTCTCTATTTTCCATGTTGCTATGTGTCAGAGGAGGTAGTATTTTGCGGGTGTACTACTGTCAGTACGGTGGGTTGAACGGGAGAGGGAAGGGGGCGGGCCAACAGAAGACAGACAGACGGGGGGGAGGGGCACAAGGCAACAGGTAAGATGGAGGCCTCTTGGACCATGTGTGTACACTGGATGGTCGGCTGATAGCAGCAAACCTGTTTCGAACAATCATCTGTACACACGAGATAAAACTATATCAAAACAAACAAAACCGAAACAAAAACCTGGCAGTTATTTTCTTTTTTTTATATGATAAAATCTGAATGAAAAACACTTCAGCGGTTGTTGAGGCAAGAGCAAGGCTGTGTGTTTGTTTATGTGTGTATGTGTGTGTATGTGTGTGTGTGTGTGTGTAATACATTTCAGATGTGTGTGTGTTCGTATATGTATTGTTTGGTTCCCTTGTTTGTATTGTTGAAGGTTTGCTGTGAATCTGAGGTATCTGATCCAGAGGCCTAGCACACAGAGCGAGCTGTGCCAAAGGCTACGGAGGTGGAGCTTCGGACCTGGGTTGAGATGAGGGGCTGCAGAAGACCTCACACACGCCACCGACGTTTTGCGGTTCATTTCCACTTGAGTCACTGCGCTCCTTTTGGTTCGCTTGTTATGAGATAAAATGTGATTGGCACCTGAAAGCCAGCGTTTTTTTTGAACAGATACATAAAAACCCCAGACCGAATTTGGTCCGAGTTGAATGTTGAATGGATAAGTGGATCCAAAATGTCTGACGACATCAGCTCCCTGAACCCTCAAAACGGCAAAAGGCGGCACCTCAGAACCCCCTCTTGTCGTCGATTGTTGTGACCACGTTCTGTGATATTGTAAAGTCCACTAGAATGTCTTTTTCTTTACACGTCACACAATCTTGCATCTCTGAAAAACATCTCTCGTTCTGTACAGATTCCAGGGGATGCCGTCTAAAGTTTTAGACCTCAGGAGATATTTTGTGATTGGCAGAGAGCGGGACATCAAGTCTTTTTTGTTCACAGTCTTAAGTCCATCACTGAAGCAGCTGGTGGCTAACCTCCCATTCCCAACAGCCCTTGTTTCACCGGTCATCCTAAGCGTGGAGCCTGATTGGCTGCTCGGTTAAAGCTATGAGGAGTTCTCCTCCTCGTGTTATTGGCTATTCCAGAAAAGTTGAGGCATTTCCGATCCCATGGCTAGTTGTGGTGTGTGAAGAGGCACGTCGTCGCCCACCACCGCGACGGGGTGCCATTGGACAGTTTGTCTGTCTGTCACTTGAGGCAGTGTCTGTCCGTTTGATATTGAGTTGTGTTGTGTTGTGTGAGCTCCCGCTGGGAGAAGCATATCGTCGCTAACTCGTCGTCCTCACCGTGCTGTGGAGGGCGTGTTCATCGTCGTCAAATCAAACCGATTTCACTCCGACCACCCCCCGCCCCCCTCCTTTCGCTTTTGCGTCCACACGTCGGTCTGGCTTTACGGAACGCTTTCGAGTACACTTCTGTTCATTCAGGAAAACAAAATGGAGGTGGTGGAGGTATGCATGTCCTCCTATCCCCCCTTCCAGCCCCATAATAGCTTCCAGAAGGGGATTCCAGAACGCAGATGATACCCACATAGATGTGTCTCCATAGAAAGGAGAGTGGGACATAGTGTTGTTTTGCAATGGGTCCAGTTAGCATTTGCATTAGCATGCCCCAACCAGCGAAAAGAGAGACAGACCAGACCAGCACAGCACGCTAGCTAGCAAAACAAAACTGACATTCGAAGAAAATAAAAATAAATCATGAAATTAAATAAAAGCAACTCTGTGCGAGTGACAGATTTCCGCCAGATGGGAGAATGAATATGTAAGCGCATCGGAATAACTACTACTTACACATAATGCTGATGCTTATCTTGTCTACTTCAGCTTATCATGTGACCAGAGGAGAGGAATGGCAGGTAATCCTCAGTAACCTCAGAATGGACAGAGAGATCTTGCTTGGACAACCATCAAAGACCAGCAATTAAGTCCCGGCACTCCTGTCTCCCGCCACGGAGGTGTCATGGGTTGTACTGACAGCTAGCCGAGTCGCACGCCAATGGGGTGAGAGGTAACGGGGCCCAAGAGACTTCTGGGAATTGTAGGCGTCTATTATTCACTGCGGCGAAATCCGTTTCTTTCAATTGATTTGGTTGGCGTTGAATTAGCGACGAGTCCTTTGACGAGACGCCGCCATTTTGGGAATGTTGAGTCAAATTAAGCCTGGCTAGCGAGTAGCCAGAGTAGCATGGAAACCCTTTTGCAAGCCAATCGGATCAGCGAGGATGTAAATCAACGGGAGCCGGTCTCTCTGTCCATTCTGGTCGTGTGTGAGAACATACCCCCCACCCCCACTTCATTCTTCATCTCTTACAGGTGTGTTTCCAGGTGAGCGCCACTTGCGACGACACTTTGAGTTCTCTCGGAGCCGTTCCCTATCTCTAGGCCTAATATGTACACATCCTATGATCGAGTGGTATTTACAAAACTCTAGTGACCCCCGGGGGTGGGGGCTAGGGGCCTACAGAGGCACTAAATACACAAGTATGCTGGGGGGGGGGGGGGGTTTGTCGTCAGGAAGTGATGTGATATGTACGTACACTGTATGTCCAGACATTTCTTAAACCTCGCTTATCTGCACCTGCCCAGCGGCGGCAGGCTGGAAACAATATGGCGTATGTGTGTGTGTGTGTGAGAATGACAAACCGCACTGTACACAAATATAGACACGTAGTGACTATACGTTTTAAGAGGCGTGGCATGCTGACATCCCCTCCTCTGTCCAATCGTGGGCCTCCGCCGTTCTTCTGACGCACTCAGGGAGTCGGTGGGGGTGGTGGGGGGGGGTTCGGGGTCAGGGGTGATCGTATGAACAATGCAGGCTCCGCCTGTGGAAAACGGGGCCACTGTGTGTGTGTGTGTGTGCATGTATATACATTACAAACATTAGATAGAATCAGGAAATAAAAAATAGGATTATAAAGTAAAAGGTGTCAGTATTTGAATAGATACACGATTAAGAGGAATGGAACTCTCATAGTACTTGGTTAAAAACACTCAACTCATCTGGTTTAGCTTAGTTACGGGTACTTAGTCATGGTTACATTGTTATAGTTAATTAGAATATGTAGAATCACAGTGACACCCCACCCCACCCCATCTACCCCCAACCGCCCAAACCAAACAATCCTCTGTCTTTTTTATGATTGTAAGTTATGCTGCGCACGCACACGCACACGCACACACGCACACACGCACACACACACACACACACACACACACACACACACACCTTCCCTGAGACAGCAGCAGGAGGCTGTCCGGCTGTTGAGACTATAAGCGTGGTAAGCAGCGTCCTCGCCAGCCAGCAGACCAAAACAAACACCCTCCACCCTCGATCGTACACCCTCAGGTCTGGTCACCATCGGGTCCCTCTCCCCCACGTGGCAGGTGCTGTTGGCCCGTCGGTGTGGTGGTGGTTCACAGGTCCATTGATGAGAGAAAGAAGAAATCAAGACAACGAAGACAGCGGCCCCACCCCTCCCCCTCCCGCCCCCGGCCCTGAGTCTTTAACTTCCCCCCCCCCTCCCCTCCCCGCTCCCTCCCCTCCTCCTCACCCATGGGTGGCCCCATGGTCCTCCAACTCTTACAAACTGTACAAACACCCCCCCTAAGACCAAATACGGAGAGAAAAAAAATAACACACACACACACACACACACAAAATCACCCTGTGTGTGTGTGTGTGTGTGTGTGTGGTGATGTTGTTGTGTCTCGCGTCTGTTTGCGCTGGTTATTTCTGAACGCTTTCCAACACACCTTGTGCGCTGTTGAAACAAACAAGCACAAAGTCCATGCATGGATTTTGGGGGCGGTGCGGGGAGGAAGTGGGGAGAATGGGGGAGGGGGGTCGGGGAGAGGGGCCTTTCCAAAATGTCTGTACACTACAGTGGCTCTCTCTCATTCGGCTTCCAGGGGAAGCAACGGTCACTTAAATATAGATATTAGCTTATACATTATCATTTATATTCATCATAGATTTTCTACATACATTCTTGTTTGGGCGTTTGAGATCCCTTTTGTTTGGTGAGCAGGGAATAAGTTCAGGGTACTTCCTCCACCTCCCACGCATCCATCTCTCTATCTCTCTCTCTCTCTCTCTCACTCTCACTCTCACTCTCACTCGTTCGTTCTACTTCTTTTGCCCCCCCCTCTTCCTGTTCCTGTTTCCTTGAGCCGGGCGGGTACCGTTGCCATGGAAACCCCTGTGGCAGGGGATGCGATGCAATGCAATGCAAGGGCGGCCACATTTCTGTCGTGCCGTTGGGAGAATTTGGGGGCTTTGAGCAAAGCAGCTGTGTGTGTGTGTGTTTTTTTCCCCCCTCGTGTCGTTTGTGGACCTCTGCGTTGTCAGCACATCCCTCCACGCCTCGCCAGCCAAGAAACCCAAGGTAGAACACGCGAGGGGGGGGGGGGGGGGGGGTGGTTGAGATGAGCTGAGGCTTGGCTGCAGACCCCCCCGCAGGGACCTTCCTTGCAGATGAGACCAGGTGGAGGAAGCGGGGGGCGCGGGGGTTGTTTCCTGGAGATGGGCAGGCGGGACCTTTGGATTACGTTGACGGAGTTCCAGGGAGAAAACGAAACACGGCGGCATTCCAGTGGTGCGATGGCGGGAGGGGTCGCGCGGGGCCAGGCGTGGAGAACATCAGGAGAGAGAGAGAGAGAGAGAGAGAGAGAGAGAGAGAGAGAGAGAGAGAGAGAGAGGGAGAGAGAGAGAGAGAGGAAGAGAGAGGAGTAGAAGGAATCCGATCTTGCCGTCCGATACCGAACAATTGATCTGCAGCGTCCGGCAAGGGTGGGGTTGCGATAGGGGAGGGGAGGGGAGGGGAGGGGGAGGGGGAGGGGCTAACCGAACCAAAAAGTTTTGGGGGCAATGGGTCTTGGGAGAATTAGGGATGTGGGTGTGGGTGTGGAGGGAGGGGGGGGGGGTGGTCGCGTTGCGGGCGTGCGCACGCTGAACGGACACAGGGTGGGGGCGCTCTAGGACACCTCGCTGCCGAACACCTCCAGCACCAGGGGCGTGAGCTGCATGCTGTGCTCGGGCTGGAAGGAGAGCGAGCGGTACTGCTTGGAGTGCTCCTCGTTGAGGCTGCGCAGGTCCGCCAGCTTCTGGATCATCTTGGCGTAGAGCAGCCGCCCGCCCGGGTGGTTGATGCGGATGTAGGCCTGCAGCACCTCCGACAGGCGGTCCTGCAGGTGCTCGATGCGGGCGTGGTCCTGCACACCGGGCCGGTCTGGAAAAGGAAGGGATTGAGAGGAACAGGAGGGAGAGGAGGGGAATAGGGGAAGGAGAAATGGAGAGAGGGAGGTGAGGAGGGGAAGAAAGTGGACGTGTGTTAATGAGGTGTAACGGACCGATGGACAGGGCACCTGGATGGTGACCTCTCTGCCTCTGCCAGACCCTTTATCCGCACAATCTTGGAACGGGTTCCAATCCGCACCACGTACCTAATTTTGAACGGTTAAGCACATTTCGACTCAAAATAAATTGGTCTGAAACACCAAAAGTTGAAGAAAGTGGATAAAGGCAACAAGAGGAATCGTTGGCGGAAAGAAAAGTGTGCCGTGCAGTGGTCTGCCAACGAAAGCTGTTTTTTCGGATAAAAAATGTAATCTGTAATAGACAACCAAATAAAATCTCTAAAGTAATCAATGTGATCCGCCCACTTGTTGCTACTGTTTACAGCCAGTGTGTGTGTGTTTGTGCGTCTCTGTGTGCATGTGTGTGTGTGTGTGTGTGTGTGAATGTGTGTGCGTGCGTGCATGTGTGCGTGTGTGTGTGAATGTGTGTGTGTGTGTGTGTGTGTGTGTGTGTGTGCACGGTCTCACCAGGGGAGAGCAGGCAGATGGCCATCAGCATCACATGCTCCTCCTCGTGCAGGTTCAGCTTCTTCAGGCCCACCTGGAACTTCACCAGCGGCTCCAGCAGGTCCAGCGTGTGTCCCGCTGCGGATCGACACACACAACGACACCGATCGTTACACACACACACACACACACACACACACCCACCCCGAGACGGTCTTGATAGGGTCGGTGTTTACATTTGGTTTCTAAC
>PIJE02000058.1:227763-240263 GCA_002895965.2 Coryphaenoides rupestris
AGAGAGAGATAGGGAGTGAGAGTGATAGGGTGATATAGGGATTGAGTGTGGAAGGGAGTGAGATTGGGAGTGAGAGTGATATAGAATGAGATAGGGAGTGAGAGTGATATAGAGACAAAGTGTGGAAGGGAGTGAGAGTGATATAGAGAGTGAGAGTGATATAGAGTGATATAGGGATTGAGTGTGGAAGGGAGTGAGATCGCGAATTAGTGATATAGAGAATGATATAGAGATTGAGTGTGGAAGGGAGTGAGTGATATAGAGAGTGAGATGGGGAGTGTGAGTGATATAGTGAGTGAGATGGGGAGTGTGAGTGATATAGTGAGATATGAAGTGATTTAGGGTGTGAGAGTGATATAGAGAGTGACATATGGAGTAAGAGTGATAGATACAGAGTGAGATATGTAGGTAGTGAGTGTGGGAGGGATTGAGAGGAGTGAGACAGGGAGTGTGTGAGAGTGAGACCTATCCATCCTCCTCAAGGGCGAGATGTGATGAGTGTGGAAGGGAGTGCGACGTGTGGGGGGAGGGGGAGGCAAGAGATAATTAAGGAGTGAGAAAACGAGACAGGGAGTGAGAGACCGGGGTGCTACTGACCCTGAATCGAGCAAAGTCAGAGTAGGAGTCGTCATAGGTCTTGTGGTGCGCCTCCACCAGGGAGGAGATGATCTGGGCCTGCTCGTCATTGAGCCGGGGCCTCAGCGCCTCCCGAGCCGCCTCATCCTCCTTCCTCTTCTGGATCATATCCTTCTTCCTCTGCACCTCCTCATCGGTCAGGATGACTGGAGGAGGAGGAGAGAGAGAGTGATTATTAAGAGTTTAAGAGTTTCATAATGCAATAAGAGAGTTTTAATCGCAGTGGTGGATCCTCCAACCGATAGCCATGCCACTCCCGTTGCCACGGATACAAGTTCTGTATTTTTAGATGACATTTTATGATATGTCGCTCTGCTGATTAAAGCTCTTTTGAATCAAACTAAGAGGGAGGCGGTGAAATCAACAGATAGAAAGTAGGAAAGAGAGAGAGACAGAGAGAGAGAGAGAGAGAGAGAGAGAGAGAGCGTGAAAATAATATTTCATATTTGCTCCAATATGAACTGTATGCTAATATTGCTTTCTGTGCGTCGACCAAGAGACTGAATTGAACGCAGTTGCCGTGCCGCTCTGGAACACGTTTAAACCTGAAGAGTCACCTGAGGAACACGCCAACCGTCTTGTTCCTAAACAAGTAAAACAAAACCAATGCCAGGTGTAACGTAGCTTTACCTTGCATAATTAACAGATCGCCCCCTGATCCCTCCTCTCTCTCTCTCTCTCTCTCTCTCTCTCTCTCTCTCCCCCTCTCTCCCTCGCTTTCCCGCCTCTCGGTCTGCATGCGGGCTGCTTTCCTCCACAAACCAACAGCATAGCACAATATTTACTCCCAGGCCCGGGACTCAGGGACAACAGTGCAGTGTAGTGTAGTGTAGAGGATGAGAGAGACAGAGACAGAGAGAGAGAGAGAATGGCCCGTGAACTGAAGCAGTAGGACCGGAGGAGCAGTGCCAGGGTGGGCCGAGGGTCCGCCCCCCCCCGGGTTCACGCGAGGTGAGGCAAGTCGTTGTCTAAGCTGCTGCTCAGAGGAGCTCATACAACGTGAACAAGGTGTTGTCTTATTCAAAGAGAGGAGGAGGAAGAAGAGGCGCAGGAGGAAGATGAGGACAGAGGAGGAGAAGGAGGTAAACACACACGCCCCCATGCATGCATTAATCTTATTCTCACTTAGTCTCACTCTCCCTGCCTGGAGATATGATTAATATATCGTGTGTGTGTGTGTGTGTGTGTGTGTGTGTGTGTGTGTGTGTGTGTGTGTGTGTGTGTGTGTGTGTGTGTGTGTGTGTGTGTGTGTGTGTAGTAGGCACTAGTGTGTCTGAGGAGGGCTATAAAGTCACACGCAGGGAAGACATTGGCAGAGAATGAGCCAGTTAAGTGTTGATAAAACCCTGCGAGCCGAACGGAGGACACCCTGTGGAGAGGCAGCAGGCTGAGGTGGGACCTGCTGTTGTTGACCTATCATCTAGTCTAGTGGTTAGGGTGTTAAACTCCTGGCTGGACGGTTTGCAGGTAGACTGCAAGCATGGGGCAGACAGGCAGAGCAACGGGCAGAGTGACAGGCGGGCAGTTGATGAAAACAGGCAGCAAACAGCTAGAGTAGAGTGAGTGTGTGCTGCATGGATGGGAGCTGCCAGACACAGTGAGAAAAACATCACAAACATGTCACATGAGTTCGGTCCAGGCAGTCTATATATAGACCTTCTAGCGCGTTGCCCTGGCATCTCGACACCTTACATAACACTGTGTGCGTCCATGCAGACCACATCAACAACAATAACAACAATGCTATCAGACCGTTTAGGGTCAGAGAGAGAGAGTGCGAGAGCGAGAGAGAGAGAGAGAGAGAGAGAGTAAGTGCTACACTTAGCCTTGCGGGCTAGCTGTCTCCTGAGCTTGGCATCCATCTCTTTGATCATTAATTAGGCCTTGGTCTGCGTCCAAGATCCATGCCCAGGCCTGGGGAGGCTGGGCAGGGTAGTGGTGGTGGCATGGGAGGGACGGAGGGTGAGAGAGGGAGAGGAGGGCTTTCTCTCCCAAACCAACACGTCAATACACAAGTAATAGTGCTCAGTGTAGTGTAGTGTAGTGCAGTGTAGTGTAGTGTAGTGTAGTGCAGTGCAGTGTAGTGCAGTGTAGTGCAGTGCAGTGTAGTAGTGCAGTGAAGTGTAGGGTATGACTGTCATATCGGTGGGAATATCAGAGCCGCGCGCTTTGAAGGCCCGAGTGCCTTCGGTCACTCGAGAGCAGGCGGTTTTTATCAAACATCTGCGGCCTTTGATGGCGCGCCACTCTACCTGGGAGGCGGAGACTCGCGGCTCGGATGGCAAAACAGATGTAATCAAGTGCAGCGGCCATTAAGACGCTCTGTGTGCGTGTGTGTGTGTGTGTGAGGTCTCTCGTTCCCTTGCTCTCTCTTTCTCTCGCGACCTACTGCTCTCTCTCCCCCCCGCCCCTCTCTCTCTCCCTCCCCCGCTCTCTCTCTCTCTCTCTCTCTCTCTCTCTCCCCCCCCCTCTCTCTCTCTCCTGCTGCCTGTCGGTCTCTCTCACCCATCACCTTTACTCAAAAACGCTCAAAAGCGTAAGTGACCACACATGCACACACACAGGCTCGCAAAAATAAAGGCTTCCCGTTGTTTGGTTGTCAGGTTTGGCAGAGGGGGAACGATGTTGGTCCAAAGGGTGGAAAACAACGGGTTGTTTTGCTGTGGCGCACGTGCGAGTGAGAGGGTGAGACACACAGAGAGAGGGAGAGAGAGAGAGAGAGAGAGAGAGAGAGAGAGAGAGAGAGAGAGAGAGAGAGAGAGACAGAGACAGAGAGCGAGAGAGAGAGACAGAAACAGAGACAGAGAGAGACAGAGACAGAGAGAGAGAGAGAATGGCCCGTGAACTGAAGCAGTAGGACTGGAGGAGCAGTGCCAGGGTGGGCCGAGGGTCCGCCCCCCCCCCGGGTTCACGCGAGGTGAGGCAAGTCGTTGTCTAAGCTGCTGCTCAGAGGAGCTCATACAACGTGAACAAGGTGTTGTCTTATTCAAAAAGAGGAGGAGGAGGAAGAGGCGCAGGAGGAAGATGAGGACAGAGGAGGAGAAGGAGGTAAACACACACGCCCCCATGCATGCATTAATCTTATTCTCACTTAGTCTCACTCTCCCTGTCTGGAGATATGATTAATATATCGTGTGTGTGTGTGTGTGTGTGTGTGGTGTGTGTGTGTGTGTGTGTGTGTGTGTGTGTGTGTGTGTGTGTGTGTGTGTGTGTGTGTGTGTGTGTGTGTGTGTGTAGTAGGCACTAGAGTGTCTGAGGAGGGCTATAAAGTCACACGCAGGGAAGACATTGGCAGAGAATGAGCCAGTTAAGTGTTTGATAAACCCTGCGAGCCGAACGGAGGACACCCTGTGGAGAGGCAGCAGGCTGAGGTGGGACCTGCTGTTGTTGACCTATCATCTAGTCTAGTGGTTAGGGTGTTAAACTCCTGGCTGGACGGTTTGCAGGTAGACTGCAAGCATGGGGCAGACAGGCAGAGCAACGGGCAGAGTGACAGGCGGGCAGTTGATGAAAACAGGCAGCAAACAGCTAGAGTAGAGTGAGTGTGTGCTGTATGGATGGGAGCTGCCAGACACAGTGAGAAAAACATCACAAACATGTCACATGAGTTCGGTCCAGGCAGTCTATATATAGACCTTCTAGCGCGTTGCCCTGGCATCTCGACACCTTACATAACACTGTGTGCGTCCATGCAGACCACATCAACAACAATAACAACAATGCTATCAGACCGTTTAGGGTCAGAGAGAGAGAGTGCGAGAGCGAGAGAGAGAGAGAGAGAGAGAGAGAGTAAGTGCTACACTTAGCCTTGCGGGCTAGCTGTCTCCTGAGCTTGGCATCCATCTCTTTGATCATTAATTAGGCCTTGGTCTGCGTCCAAGATCCATGCCCAGGCCTGGGGAGGCTGGGCAGGGTAGTGGTGGTGGCATGGGAGGGACGGAGGGTGAGAGAGGGAGAGGAGGGGGGGGGAGAGGGATGGAGAGAGAGGAGAGAGATGTATGGAGAGAGAGAGAAGGATGGAGAGAGAAGGATGGAGAGAGAGAGGGATGGAGAGAGAGGGAGAGAGAGAGAAGAGAGAGAGGGATGAAGAGAGAGAGGGAGAGGCACAGGGATAGAAAGGGAGAGAGAGAGAGATGGAGAGAGAGGAAAGAGAGAGGGATGGAGAGAGGAGAGAGAGAGGGAGAGAGGGGGATGGAGAGAAAGAGGGATGGAGAGAGAGAGAGAGAGAAAGAGAGAGAGAGACACTGGGAGAGAGAGGGGGAGAGAGAGAGAGAGAGAGAGAGAGACCCTCCTTGTGGTGCCGACAGACAGCAGCCTCCCGGCACCAGCCATGAATAGGCAGGGTCTGGTCTCCCGCTTGGCAGTGCCGAGAGCCCCGCCTCTCCTCTGGGTTTGGGGAGCGTGGCGCGGGGCCAGGGCGGGTCCCGTGCCAGCCGGCCCGGTCCAAGAGCTGGACAGCATCATTAGAGACGGGAACCACAGAGACAAGAGGCTGTTGAAGGTGCTGCGCGCCATCAAAGCGGCCGGGCGCCTCGGCCACCCGGGACGCAGCGGAGAGACCGCGGGGAGCAGCCAGACCCCAGCGGTGGCACAACGCTGCCACCGCTGGATTAGTAGCGCCACTGCAATCAGTCATGCAAACAAAAAAAAAGTTAAATAACACTACTATTTATGTTGGACGCCCAAAATGGCAAAATGCAGCATGCCCAAATTTGATTTAGAAACCTATATCATAGGTGCCCCCCACAAGACTGAATTTGCACTAATGCAAAAAATGTGCAGTACGCTCGCATGCAATTTGTTGTTGTTATATTGTTAATTTCAGTTGGAATGAATGCACCAGAGCCCAAATGGAATAACCGATCACACTAAAACCCCTCTGTGCACGCGCCCATCAGCACCGTGCACAAACACATTGACATGGTGCCCAGACCCTGGCAAACGCTGCCTCACACACACACACACACACACACACAGAAACACACAGAAACACACACATACTTCTGGAACATTAACCTAGAGCTAACCTAGCAACACACACTTCTGTAGTGCTAATCTAAGAGTGGGGACGTAGCAGACAGATGCGTTGTGCGTTTGTAGGCCAGTGTATTTATGTGCTCAGCTGAACCAGATAGAGGATGCAGAGTAGAGCAGACAGGAAGGTAGAGAGATAATGTGTGTGTGCGAGAGAGAGAGAGAGAGGAGAGAGCGAGAGAGAGAGAGAGAGAGAGACTGGCCCGTGAACTGAAGGAGTAGAAGGGGGGGGGGGGGGAGTGCCAGGCAGCGTGGGCCGAGAGTCTCCCCCCCCCCCCCCCCACCCTCCTCCCCCCGGGTTCACGGGAGGTGAGGCATGTTGTCGTAGGGCAGCAGAGGAGGAGGAGGAGGAGGAGGGATAAGAGGAAGAGGAAGATGGGGACAGAGAGGAGGGAGGAGGAGGAGGAGGAGGAGGAGGAGGAGGAGAAGGAAAACATGCGTGTTCTCAGTGCAAAGTCTCACTCTCCCCGTCTGGCGATATGATTCATGCTATGTTTGTACGTATGTGTTGTTTGCGGTGTCTGAGGAAAGAAACACACAAAGAGACACAGAGATAGAGAGTGGAGACGGAGACACAGAGATACAGAGTGGAGACGGAGACACAGAGATACAGAGTGGAGACGGAGACAGAGAGCGGGGACAGAGACAGAGACCGGAGCAAAGAATGGAGAACAGAGCGTGGAGACCTAGACAGAGAGGATGAGAAGAGATTTGTTCGAAAAGCTTCAATATTACAGGATCAGAATGGTTCCTGCTGTGGTTTAATCCTGTTATTGGAAAACATGTCAAAGAGGACACACACACACACACACACACACAGTCAGTAAGAGACAGACAGACAGAGAGAGCGAGAGAGAGAGCGAGAGAGAGAGAGAGAGAGAGAAAGAGATGTGTTTTTGCTAATAAAGCCATCTGATATATACTGTATATACATATACATCTCAACATACTGTATATCATCAACAAACATCAAAGTGTGTGTGTGTGTGTGTGTGTGTGTGTGTGTGTGTGTGTGTGTGTGTGTGTGTGTGTGTGTGTGTGTGTGTGTGTGTGTGTGTGTATGCGTGTGTGTGCTTGAGGGTGTGCACATGTGTGGTTCTATTTCTTGTTTTCCATCTGACTGGGACAACTCATGACTAAAGAACACCCCGACACACACACACACACACACACACACACACACACACACACACACACACCACACACACACACACACACACACACACACACACACACACACACACACACACACACACACACACACACACACACAGCAGGATGGGTCTGTGTTGTTGTTTTTAAACCTGGGCTCTGATTGGCTGCCAGGGCCTGCTGGGAGGCTGTCGGCTCTCCACCAATCACAAGCCTCAGTTCTTGGCCCTGCATCAACTTAAGATTTTTATATTTAAAGGCCTACTCACTATGTTATTATGTTATTACGAAAGTACTGGAAACAGGCACTCACAGACAAACACAATCATGTCGGCACAGACACACACACAGACACACACACACACAAACATGCACGCACACACACACACGCACAGACACACACACACACACGCACGCACGCAGTCACACTCACACACACATGCAATGTATGTACACACAATGAGCTACATTGTGGTGTACATACATTGCCACGAGACTCCCACCGCCACACACACTGATCTGCGAAGCTCCCAGATCTGTGCACTGCAGCCAACATGTAGGTCAGAGCCAGTGAACCGTGCTCATCGCGCCCCAGAGATGCAGGCCAGCCGCTACGTAGCGCTAGCCGCCAACATGGCGCTAGCAGCAGGCTATGCTATGCCCCAGCCGTGCGCTACATGTAATATTCATGGCATCAGACGGGGGCTAGATGCACAGGACTAGAACTATCTGTGTGACTTGAAGCACGAAGCACGCAGGACCGGTGTGTGTATCTGTGTGTGTGTGTGTGTGTGTGTGTGTGTGTGTGTGTGTGGTGTGTGTTGTGTGTGTGTGTGTGTGTGTGTGTGTGTGTGAGTGATTAATCCAATTGGCTACGGCCAATTTCATTGTGGCAGACCTAGCCGGATTCCTAGAAGCACAGACAGATCGAGGAAGAGATAGACAGACAGAAAAAGACGTACAGACGGTCTCAGGGGCACACACAGACAGACAGACAGACACAGACAGAAACAGACAGACAGACCAACAGACAGACAGATGGAAGCTGACAGATAGACAGAGTGACAGACATACAGACAGAGAAATATGGAAGCTGGCAGGCTGACGGAGTGACAGACAAACAGGAGCAGACAGGCAGACAGAAACAAACACGCAGACAAGAAAGAGGCAGACAGTTAACAGGCAGACCGCACCAGCAGTAGAAGCGGGCAGACAGAAGCAGACGGAACAACAGACAGGAGCAGACAGACGGACAGACAGACAGACAGGCAGCAGCTGCTGTACTGTGCAGCGCACTCTGACCTTCTCTGACCCCTGTGTGTCCCCGGGCCCTTCCTCTCGGTAGAGGACACAATGAGAATATTCTACACTACATCTCTCTCTCTCTCTCTCGCTCTTCCGGTCTTCCTCTCTCTATCGATAATAAAACAGCCAGCAGTCACTGCAGAGGCCAAGGGTAAGTACAGTAGGCTTGTGTGAGACACACACACACACACACACACACACACACACACACACACACACACACACACACACACACACACACACACACACACACACACACACACACACACACACACACACACACACACACACACACACACACACCTCTGTTTGTGAATGAAATGTGGGCCAGGCCATTGTGTGTGTGGTTTGAATGAGAAAGAGACTCATTGTTAGAAGACTCTTCCTCCTCCTCCTCGTCCTCCTCCCATCTCCTCTGTTGCCGTCTTGAATGCTCAGCTGGTACCGGAGCCGATCGCGCTGTAAACAAGACCCGTGTCTACATGTCTAATGAGGCCGTACACAGCCGACACGAGAGATACAGATCAGTCGCCGTGTTCGTGCACCCCATCACTCGGCAACCAGCGCTGACCTCTTCTCCACACTCTCAACCATTCAAAACAACCTTTATGTATATGTGCCTTGTGCTTGACTGAAACACAAAGTGCTTGACAACGGAAACAACAGAATAAATACAATACAATACAACACAACACAACTCAACTACAGCAAAGCAAGCTGCCAGTGGGACAAACCGGATAGTGTTGTGGTCCGGTCGTGATCGACTCCCAGCCGGAAGGTTCCGGGTTCGATCCACGACGTCGATCCCACATCAGTAAGCGTCCTTGAGCCACATTCCCTGACCCCTACCTGCTCCTTGATGAATCAATTAGCGAGATAGCTGTCTGACGCCACCCTAACCCTGAGCACATCCCACATCACTCAACTCACACGTTTATCTGCAGCTGCTGGCTCCAAACCATTTAAACCAGCATAAGGTCACATCCTGTCTTTATGCATAGGGGCTGCTTGCTTTGCCATCCCCACAAGGCCAATCAGATTACCTTACACCCCGCTACAGAGTCTCCTGCCGCGGGCTACCTCTGAATATTAGATTGACATTTGACATCAGATCCGCTGGGCAGGAGTAGTGGGCTGGGAGACACGGGGGGGGGGGGGAAACAGGCGGTAAGCTACAGCAGTGAAACAGACAGTAAGCTAAATGGAGCGCAGACGGTAAGCTATAGGGGGAGCAGACAGGAGGGGGGGGAAGAGGGAGTAGAACTATAGGGAGAGAAACAGGCAGGAAGCTGTAGGTGGTGAAACAGGCAGTAATCTGAATGGGGAAAAACAGGCAGTACGCTATAGGGAGAGCAGACAGTAAGCTATAGAGGGATACATGGGTAGTAAGCTATAGGGAAAGCAGAAAGTAAGCTATAGGGAGAGTAGACAGTAAGCTATAGAGAGATAAGCAGGTAGTAAGCTATAGGGAGAGCAGGCAGTGAGCTATAGGACGAGGAACAAGCAGTAAACTACAGCAGGTTTGTTTAGTAGTTAAGGTGTTCCACTCCAAACCAGAAGGTTCTGGGGTTCGACCCCCAACGCCCCGCTTGCCTGCTGCTTCATGACACGGATCTGAACCCACCGCGAGGGAACATGTACACAGAAGACGTGCTGAACTTGATATTATTTTGGTTTATCGAGGGCATGTTTACGTGTACGCTAGTGCTCTGTGACCCTCGAAAGAAATCAATGCTGTACGTTTTGCACCAATCACATCGTTCAGAGTGGGTGGCGGGAGCCGGAGACCCGAGGGAGCACTGATAATGAAGATGAAGATGATAACGAGACACACAGTGGTGATGAAGATGATGATGATAAACAAGCAACACAGTGCTTGACGCCATTTATGAAGTACGTCCATCGAAATGGAACATGGAATATGTATTGCTCTGGGAACACACGCACAAAACACTCCCACACTTCCACACACAACGACAGCAGCAAGCAATTGATTTATGAATAATGACCTATTATTTTTGTGTTTATATTTCCGTTTGACAGACGGAGGACGGATTAGGAGCTCCTGGCTACAGAGCACACAGGAGAGCTCCATCTCCAAAGGTCCCTGTGTATTAATCCTCCATCCAGGTATTTACATTAGATCAGTCTTACTCTGAGTCTGCAAGCAGCTGAACAAACAACATATAGTACGGTGTTATATTATATTGTTTTATATTAGAATGTATTATACAGTAATATGCTATGGAGAGGAACGCTACCAAATTGCTAATTTCTTGAAAATAGGGAAAATAAAAAAAATACAACATTCAATCAAATGTTAGAACGGGGAAGTAGCAGGACTGACACACTGCATTTCAACATCTGGACTTTGGACCTTGAATATATTCTCTCTCTCTCTCTCTCTCTCTCTCTCTCTCTCTCTCTCTCTCTCTCTCTCTCTCTCTCTCTCTCTCTCTCTCTCTCTCTCTCTCTCTCTCTCTCTCTCTCTCCAAGCTCTTGTGACCTGATAAAAATACCCTCTTGTATAACTGCAGTGCTGAAGCGTTAATGGACTCTGATTTTACAACCACAGTTAAAATGTACCCCTGTGGTGCTGATAAGCCATCATAAGCCGTTTCCAAATTTAGCCATTTGTGACACCATAAGAGGGAGTGTCCACCCAGATGCATGATGGGACAGATCAGCCCACCAGTTGGCTGGCTGGTTGCATAAATCACACTTGACGGAAAATCCTCAGACCTCGATTACATTTGGTTTTTAATTTAACCGGGTACGTCAGTAAGAAGTAAGAACAAATTGTTATTCACAACGTACCGCCTGATTGGAGGACCGGTTTGAGGGGGCGGGGCTAAGCGACGTGACCGGAGACACGGGGCGGCGTTGTACTCACATTCCTTCATCATGCCGATGTCCACGCAGCGCTTCAGCCGGCAGGCCTGGCAGTGGCGCCGGTTGTCCTTGGTGATGGTGCAGGTGCCGTTGAAGGGACAGGTGAAGCTCGCCTTGCGCTTCATGCTGCGCCTGTGGGGGGGAGGACTTTATTTATACAGCACATTTCATACAAGAAATGTAACTCAAAGTGCTTTACAGCAGAGAAATTACACACATTGAGTGCTTCACATAAAAATAAATAAATAAATAAAAAGACATCAAAATAGAAATGGACATGAGAATTAGCATTAAAATCTCAAAACAAAAAAAAATAAAAACATTAAACTCTGTGGGTTGAGACAATAACAATCAGAAACTAATATTAGTTCTAATCATAATTAAAACTTGTACACATTTAAAAAAGCTTTGAAGTAAATATATTTTTTAATTATCCACGCTTACATGTCACTTTGTTCCATTTTCCTTCGAAATCCGACCCGACTCAAATCTAAGAGAAATCATCCCAAAAGCTGTTCTACACAACAGAGAGAGTCGAGAAGCTCTCATGTTTTAACTTCAACCACAACCTGCTCACAAACTGGGAATTTAAAGTGATTTGTGCTGTAAAATCCTACATGTAGTCCCTGAACGGATTCATTATTCTTACACACAGGACCTTTAAAAACCATACTAATTATCTGACGGGTATAAACATGCTAAGACGAGAGTGCTACGCTATGTTACTTTGTTGTCGGGAATTCCTGGATGAATAATTCAATGTGAAACCACCAATTTACTACCACCAAATTACTCGCAATTTAGCTTTTGTTTTATCATGCTAGGTCGCAGTAAGTAATTAAGGCCTACGCTTTGTTACTTTGCAGTCTGGGAATTTTGTACATTCCTGGATGAATCATTTAATGTGAAACTGGTACCAAATATTTCCATTCCCGAAGCTTAAGCAACAAATGCTTTGGGACATTGTTTTTCTGCTGAGCGACTAATCAATGAGAAATATATTAAATATATATCAAAAGAACGCACAGAAACAACCCTTTATCACCCCGTTATAAACATGCACGGAACACACACAAAGTACCCTCGTATTAGCTAGTTATAAGCATATGAACACAACACTACCCTTGTATCTTATATATTTTGTTGCACAACAGACAAAACGGGACGTGACATGTAGGACGAGGGAGAGAGAGAGAGAGAGAGAGGGAGAATCAATGCGGATCAATAGATCTGTATTGACAGCTTCATAACCTGTCGTTGGCATTCTCCGTCATCGGACGTCAATGTTCAGCTAAATCGAATGCAACTTGACCTTTTACCCTCGCTGGTAAATCAATTTGTCTCGATAAAAAAAACAAGGCAGGGAGGCGGTGTTGGCTGAGGATTTGGAGTCTTCTAAAGATTGTAGAGAAGCATATAGACACAGCATGGCCTCATCTGACTGAGAAAGAACAGTCTGTAACACGTCTAACAGCAGCAGG
>PIJE02000058.1:242763-247763 GCA_002895965.2 Coryphaenoides rupestris
AGAAACAGTGAAAGATAGAGGGGGTAGAAAGAGAGAAAGAGAAAGCTTGAGAGAAATAGAAAGAGAAAGAACTGAAAGAGATGGACTGAGAGAACTGGAACAGGGAAAAGAAGGAGTGAAGAAGAGACAAACAGCAGAAGAGGGAAAGAGAAGCCAGTGATAAATTGTAAGAGAGAGGGAGAGATGGAGGAATATCAAATATAGAGGAAGACTCAGCCACGTCCCATTAGTACCCCATTTCCTTGTAGACAAGTCAGTTCCCCCGGAAATCACACACACACACACACACACACACGCACACACACACACACACACACACACACACACAAACAAACGCAGCGGGCATCACTTCCAAACACACGCGGGCATCGCATTCCCATCGCGGTGCTAGCAGCTTTTTTTCCGACAGCGCTGGGTTTTCACACCGTTGACGATAAGAATAACACGCCTGCGGGACCCATTGAACGCTTTGCTGCCGTTGGCCTACATTGAAAATGCAAATACGGCCGTGTTTGCATTGTGTTTGTACGTTGTTTGCTCTGCATGTATGCGATGGCAGCCTATGTGTTGCCGTTACGTTTACATATCCCGGTGGTACGGGCAGGGATGAGCTCGGGGGGGCTCACGTATATACAGACACGTGGCCAACACCCCACAAACACACTTCATTATTCAACGCGACAGGAGCCAGCCTCGCTGTTGCGGCCGTTTGTCCGCCGTCTTAATAATTAACGCGCGAGCCGGATGCTAATGTGCCAGTAGAATGCTGATGTGCGAGCAGGATGCTAACACGGCGGTAGGATACTCTACTCGCACGCTAATAGGAATGCCGGCGATGTCTGTACGACGCTAAGGTGGTCGTGGGATGCTGATGTGGAAACGCGCGGGCGGGATGCTAACATGCTGCAGGACGACGCTATGCTAGCAGAATGCTAATACGCGAACAGAATGACAAACTTTGAGGAGGCTAAGGAGTGAGGGGAGAAGGAAGGAGAGCAGATGTTTTCTGAGGTAATCGATGGATCTCAAAACAACCTCCCGACGGTCATCACCGGTGATGAAGACCACAGCTCAACGTGGGAGGTTGCTATTCCCACTTCAATGCATTTCACCACAGATGTCGCGTCAACAAGTGTGGCGAGCACCGGTAGCTGATCTTCCAATGTTGACAATTATGACAAAGTAGAGGAAGTGGGGAACATCTGAAGAACATTACAACACGTTTTGTTTGCTTATGTTGATCAGAAACCAAAATGATACGTCGCTAGCCGTGGAGCTATGTTGAGAGGACGTCGGTGGCGGCCCGTCAAGTCCGTCCTCCAGTGTGTTCAAGTGGCCTTGGAGTGTTTAGAGTGTTGGCTTCCTGCTTCTTAGCGGCTTACAGGCTGCAACATTTGCAGAGCGTTGACTCAGCGTACGCACACGCAAAATGTGCCCCAGCACCACAACACGGACAAGAAGACAATCTCGAGCTGGCAAAAAACGGCCTCCCGGAAATAAAAAAGCTTGTTAACATTTAGCCGGTGTGCTTGTTAAACCCCAAACGCTGCAGCGCTGTGAAGATTGGAGTGCTTTACGATAAGGAGTACCCTCTTCCCAAGGTGGAAACTGTGAATCACAAACTGTAAAAGCAGCATTTAGTCGCCCACTCCTCTTGATTCAGGCGCTAAACGTAAGATAAGTGCGCATGCAGTCTGAGCCCACGTGTTATAATTGTGTTGTTAATCATAAGGAAGTCGTTCTGGGCGTGATGGGTGGGTTGGGGTTAGTGTTAGAGGGTTAGTGTTGGAGGGCCTGTTTGTGCACACACACACGTGCACACACGCATACGCACGCACACACACACACACACACACACACAGCACGCACACACCATGTGACTCTGTTTTTCACCCCGGCTAGTGAAAGGAGGAGGCCGGTCTCCTAAACAGCTGGAGCATATAAATATACAGCTGTTGTTGTGACGTTCTGTGGCATTGTGGGTAATGTGGACATGTAGCCGAAATGAAATGGTTCATTTCGCTGTTCTTTGAGGAATCTGATTGTTGGAGGAGCAGGACCAGACACCTCCGTCAGCACACCACTCTTTCTCCAATACTCCTGTCGTACACAGAATAGCTGAAACTAAACACGAGACATCGCTGAATGATTAAGTCAACAATATTGTGATATGTAATATTTCTGTCTTCCCATATCGAGGCATTTTGCAGCTTTTCTTGTGCTCGGTGTGGACTGTGAGGTCACGGGACAAGACATCCTGCATCAATTTAGAAATCAGCATTTAATTACATTTTTTGTTAAGTTAATCCTTAACAGCAGATGCCCGGGTTTTTTGCCATCGCTCTGCAGAGATTCAGAACTGATCATAATTGATCCATTAATGTTGAATTCCAGAGTTGCTCTGAAGTAGTAATCTGCAGCGCATCCGGTGGGGAGGGGGGTGGGATACAGATTGTCTGGCCCCTCAAAAAGGAAGGAAATTAAGAGTGAAAAGGTCACCACAGAAGGGCTATAGAGGTTAGCAAAGCACTGCTCTACAATCCATGCAGTTCCTGTATGTGGCCGAGGGCACCGCATGTGTTGAGTCATGACACTTGGCCTGCATCAAGTCATTAGGCAGACACTTGTATCCAAGCCACTTTGGTCTTTGAATTGAGGCCGAACAATTAAGAGTACAATCAAATGTGGATGAGCTGCAAATGAAGTACAAGCTCGCTTGAAACAACAGGAGTAAAGAGGACTGTTGCCCAAAGCAAAAGGACCCTAAACCTTTTCCAGTGCCTTTATTTTGAAATCACAGTTGATGTCAAACTAACCCCTGTGGACGCTATATCCATCCATAGGACACATTCTTCCACTGGTGTTGTGACCCAGCTGCAGTTCTGGCACCGAAATCGCAGACAAAGCCCAAATCAAAGCACATATTATGCCACAATGGGGTATTGAAATCTACGGCCACAACTCAAACTGGGCCCATTCATTGTATCAGACAGATTAGAAAGAGGCAATGTGAAGTGGATAAACTACCAGCAGACCTCCTGACTGGCGGCGCAGGAAGCTGTGCTTGGAACAGACCAAACCAGGACATGACGCTCTCTCTGTCTGTCTCACTCTATCTCTCTCTTTTTCCATCTCTTTCTGTCTTTTTGTCTCTCTCCCTATCTCTCTCTCTCAATGTCTCTTGATGTCTCTCAAAATAAAACAGCTTTACTTGCACAGGAAATGCACTAATGTGCATTTCCTGTGCAAGTAAAGCTGTTTTATAAGCTGTTTTAAAATAAAAACAAATAAATGTTGTGAATAAAACACACAATGTGAACATGCATATACAGTGTGAAGTACTGAAGGAAGTGAAATGAAAATAGCATACGAATAAAAGAAGATATATCTGTCCCTCTCACCCGCTCTCTCTCTCACCCTTAATCTCCCCCCTACTGTGTGTGTTGTCCCTCCATTCTCTCCCCCACCATGGGGTCTGGTTAGCCATGCTGCTGTGCTCCATGTCCAACTGTAAATCTAATGCTCCCCCAACATGCCTCTAACACGGAACCACGTGCACGGTGGGGGGAGGGGGAGCATACACGCAATACACACACACAAGTGTGCGCACACACACACACACACACACACACGCATTCTGAAGCCCATAAAACAGCAGCACACAAAATCCTCTGGCTTCCTGCCCCAAAGGCTTTGAAATGAATGTGTGTGTGTGTGTGTGTGTGTGCATACATGGCATGTGTGTGTGTGTGTGTGTGAGCGTGAGCGTGTGTGCACGCCCATTCATGTTGAACATGCCCTTCACTTAAAAACGCAGCGTGCGTTATGTTTAACTGCCCCTGTGACTACACAGAGGGGTTTATGTGTTGCCGCCGTGTGTCGCCACAGCACTGCATACATTATCCTCCTACAGAACAACAACTGTGTGTATATAGGAGCTATGCTAACACAGAGGAAGGACAAGCAGCAGCAGAAGAAGAAGAAGACGAAGAAGAAAAAGAAGAAGAAGTCCCTTCTGTATTCTGTAGCGCCGGGGACAGTGAGGCGGTGCTGGCTCTATCCCTGCCAGCCACACACACACACACACACACACACACACACACACACACACACACACACACACACACACACACACACACACACACACACACACACACACACACACACACACACACACACACACACACACACACACACACACACACACACACACACACCCGGGTGGCTCCACAAGCCGCTGACAGAGATTTATCCTTGTGCTACCGTTGTTGTGGTCGCTGCAGTTGTTGTTGTTGTTGTTGTTGTTGTTGCTGTTGTTGGGATGAGTCAAGGAGCTACGTTTATAGCTAGCTCTCGGATGCGGAATGAGAATGCAAGACTAGAATACGCTTTCGACAAACTGGGGGAGTTGAATATAACAATATAAATATATATAGATATGTGTATATATACTTTATGTATATAATAAGAAACAGATGCAGCAACTTGAAGTGAAGGGTCATTGTGGAGCAGGTAGGCACTAGTAGGGCATGTGACGCTAGGATGCCAGCGGATATGGGGGTAGTCGCAGTGTGTTGTGGCTGGGAGTCTAAACACCCACCCACCCAATCCCGCCCCCAGTGCAACCTTGCTGATCTAATACTGCATATCCTCCCCCACCTGTGGAGTGAGTCTCGTCTACCCGATGTGATAGATGATGGCTGGACGACCGCAGAGCTGCACCGTATACGGGAGATCAAGGCTGCTCCTCGCTCAGTGTTGGTGGGACTTAATTAAAAGGGGGCGTCGCCGCAGTAAGGATCTGTGTATTGACCGAGGAGTGCATGTAGACTGGGTGATCGAGTATCGCAGGCGCTGAGAGAGAGCGAGAGAGAGAGAGAGAGAAAGAGAGAGAGAGAGAGAGAGAGAGAGAGAGGAAAAAGACGCATAATTGACCGATCGATTGACGCCTGATCGAACTGAATTTGTCTTCACAGATGTTAATTAAAACCCATGGATTT
>PIJE02000058.1:250263-437763 GCA_002895965.2 Coryphaenoides rupestris
GAGGGGGTGTGAGGAGAAGTGAGAGGATGTGAGGGGGTGTGAGGAGATGTGAGGAGAAGTGAGGGGATGTGAGGGGGTGTGAGGAGATGTGAGGAGAAGTGAGGGGATGTGAGGGGGTGTGAGGAGAAGTGAGGGGATGTGAGGGGGCGTGAGGGGATGGGAGGAGAACTAACGAGGCGAAGTGGGAAGGACAAGAAAGCTGTTGATGTTATATGACCAGACATGCTCTCGCACCCAACCGCTGGCCCAGAGAGATACCCTCCACCAACCCAGCCGGCCACCCAGCACCCAGCGCTACCAGGGGTCAGGCTGGTCGCTTACCGTGTGGCCATTTGTCTGTCTGTTTGTGTCTGTCAGGGCTCAAAATGACTGTTTTCCACAACTGTCCCAAATTCTTCTATTCTACTTTCAACTGTCCCAGACTTAACAACCATTGTCCCAAATTGAAGTTCTTTTGATTTCATTCTAAATAATAAATACAGTTTAATAACTTAATTGATTCCCACTGGTCTGCCTTGCACCATCGCGTGGGTCTCCCTCTACGATTGACTTTGTGTGTTTCTGGGGTAGAGCTTGTGTGGGACCAACTCACATTTTGTGAATTTGAGTACCTAACAATTCAAATTATATATATATTCCATGCATGAACCTAATAATTTCACTTGTAATGACAGACAATTTATCTGCTACTTTTATTGTCCTCAAGACAACGGAACCCTTCATTTCAAGCCCTGCTGACTGTGCATGTCTGTGCGCGTCTGTGTGTGTGTGGTGTGTGTGTGTTGTGTGTGTGTGTGTGTGTGTGTGTGTGTGTGTGTGTGTGTGTGTGTGTGTGTGTGTGTGAAAATAAGTGCCCCCCCCTCGTCAGCAGCCAGATGAACGTAAGGTAAGGTGGAGGTGAGGATGCTCTTCAGCAGAGACACATGCCTCCTCCTCTTCACCACAGGACTGTTGTCTAGCTGCTGCACACTGAGACACACACACACACACACACACACACACACACACACACAGACAGGTAAAGACACACACACACACACACACACACACACACACACGAGAGAACAACCTATTCACTCTCTCTCCCACTCCCTCTCTTGATTTTAGGGTTTTATTGTCAACAACAATATAAACAGCAAACATAACGTACAGCATAACAACTCAACAACTATATATATAGAATACTAAAGAATAACTACTATTGTAGAATGTGTCCATGGTATCTCGTTCACCCCCGTCCCCGTCCCCCTCTACCACCCTCCATCCCTCTCTCTCTACCCCTCTCTGTCCTGCTCCATCTCTCTCTCTCTCTACCCCTCTCTGTCCTGCTCTATCTCTCTCTCTCTCTACCCCTCTCTGTCCTGCTCCATCTCTCTCTCTCTCTACCCCTCTCTGTCCTGCTCCATCTCTCTCTCTCTCTACCCCTCTCTGTCCTGCTCCATCTCTCTCTCTCTCTCTACCCCTCTCTGTCCTGCTCCATCTCTCTCTCTCTCTCTCTACCCCTCTCTGTCCTGCTCCATCTCTCTCTCTCTCTCTACCCCTCTCTGTCCTGCTCCATCTCTCTCTCTCTCTCTACCCCTCTCTGTCCTGCTCCATCTCTCCCTCTCTCTACCCCTCTCTGTGGGGAACAATGGACACTATGGATGCAACACTATGGGCCAGGGAAAAGCTGAGTGCGTACAAAGCACTAGCCCACCGTACACAGCACACAGCACACACAGACACTGAATTGATGAGGAGCTCAATGTTTGGGTGCTCAATGAACTTATGCACACACATACAGAGTATATATATATATATATATATATATATATATACATACTGTATATATATATATATATGGTATGTATATATGGTATATATATGTACATATATCGCTACTGAGACACACATACATACACACACACACACACACACACACACAGGGAAAGAGACAGAGAGAGAGAGAAGACAAATAGATAGAGAGAGAGACACAGAGAGAGAGAGAGAGAGACAGGCAGATAGAGAGAGGGAGAGATAGAGAGAGAGAAGACAGATAGAGGGAGAGAGACAGAGAGAGAGAGAGAGTGGGGGCAAGAGAGGCACACAAACATTGATGTGGAAAGAGAGTGGGTGGGTCTGGGAATGTACTCAGTCCCTCATCCAGCTGTGCAAATGGATAATATGCAAATTAAATAAAGTCCCATGCACGTATACACACACACACACACACACACACACTGGAGGACGACAGATGTGGGCAGCACAAGAAGAAAAGGACAAGGCTATAAAAGCATGAGAAAACACTACGGCATCCACCAACATGGCCGCCACCGGCCGCCGCGCCCACACACACACACACACACCACAACACACACACACACACACACCACACACACACACACACACACACACACACACACACACACACCACACACACACATCACACACAACACACACCACACACACACACACACACGATGACAGTACCACGCCCTTCCCCTCCTCCCTTACAATAAGGAACGTCAGTCCCAGTGACGGGACACGCGTGTTCCCGTGACCAATTTCATATACGCTACTGCTCCACGTCCAGGCCCCTCTCTCCCTCTGTCTGTGTCCTCCCTCTGCCCTGGGCTCTGCACAGCGCCACTACTTCTGAACTTCTAGACCTCGCTGCTCCGGCGGAGGGATGAAAACGGAAAAGGCCGCTTGCTGGGCGGGGCCAGAGACCAGAGCGAGAGGAGAGGGAGGGGAGGGAGACTTAGTTGGATAGAGAGCGAACTGCGAAGAGAAAGAGAGGAGAGAGAAGAGAGACTGGAGAGAGAGAGAGAGGAGAAGAGAGAGAGAGAGAGACTGGGAGAGAGACAGAGAGAGAGAGAGAGAGAGAGAGAGAGAGAGAGAGACGAGACAGAGAGAAGAGAGACGAGAGAGCAAGAGAGAGAGATGAGAGAGAGAGAGAGAGAGGCGGGGACAGAGAGAGAGGGCTGTAAATTAAACTCCAAAGAGGCCTCTTAAAGGAAGGACAGAATGGGCAGACTGCATAGAGGAGAGGAGAGCAGAGGAAAGGGAAGAGGGGAGGAGAGGGTAGAGGGGTATCCCGCCCTTGGGGTATCGTTAAGTCTCGTTTACGAGGGAGGCGGAGCAAAGCGGGGGGAGGGGGGGAAAGAGGGGGAAAACAAAGCAGAGAGAGAAAAGGAGAGAAAGTGAAAAAGGATTGAGAGAAAGATAATTTCCTCCATGCAGCAGAGCTTGAAGCAATAACTGGAGAATATGAGACTGTAAAAAGGCACGGACACACCATTTGTGTTTAGTTTTTTTCTTTTTGGAATGCAAGGACCGGGAACGCCATATTTGGGTGTGTGGGCGTAGCCTGACATTTCAACCTGTCAATCATTCCAGGAAAGGACTCAGGATTCGTTACACTCAAGGAAACAGTTAAAAAAAACATTTTATTTCAACCATATGACAATAATAACGACATCACAGGCGATTAAACTATATTAGTTTCCTCGCCACAATAAAAGCCCCAACCACAGCAGGTGAAAAGTTATTTCTTCAGTTGGGAATAAAGTGCTGGAGGCAGGCAAATAGCTGCCCATATTACAGTCTGTAAAGCTCTCTATAGTCACCAAAAACGGAAAGAAATACTTGACCATCTCGAAGCCAATAGATAAACTTAACCGTCTCTGACATAAGTTCAAACTTCTTCGTAAGACAAACACACAGAGAAAACGTAAAACAGAACGAGACATGTAAGCCCGCTCATGTCTGCGCTCTCACATGTAGCTTATTTAGCCCACAGATGACCAATCAATAGAATAAAGGAGATGGGAGACTCACATACATACGAGCATACAAGTCTTCCAAGAGCTTAGATGGTGTCTGTTGTTGAAACATTAAAGCAACGAAGTAGGCTTCTATGGCTCGTTTGTTTCCTTGTGAAGTGAAATTCATGGCAAGCGCCAAAATATCATCTTTCTCGTTAATCGGTTGTAAATAATGGGGCTATAAATAAATGATGTTGCCGACATCACACTAGCGCTGACTGCAAAATTGTCTGATAATTGTGAGTGTGACATTTTTTTAAATGTTATTTATTTGTTATTCTCTCTCCATGCGTCCTCAAATCCTCACTCACATCTCATCTCACACCCTCAGACCTCTCCGGGTTCCCGGTGCGACAAATGGAAAGTGAGCCATAACGTGTTAGATCCATCGCTATGGCGATGGCGTTATTAGGAGGCAGCCGAGCGTGGCAGGACGCCGGGTGGCGGCGGGGCATCGTAAAACAAGGTCCACTCTGTCCGTCCCCACCCCCCACCCCCCCGTTCCCCTCTCCTCCCCTCTAAATAAATTTGTGAATTTGGGAAGCGGGGAATTAGGTGGGACAGGGCGGTGTGCTGGGGGTGGGGGGTGGGGGTGAGGGTGGGGGCACAGAGAGGCTCTCTGCTGGGGTCTGGTCTGCCAGGCACTCCCCCCGCAGAACACAGGGTCTGTGTGTGGTCTGACTGAGGGGCGGCACGCCATCTTCACGAGGGCCTCACTCATTCACAAGCATGGAGGAGAGAGAGAGAGAGAGAGAGAGAGAGAGAGAGAGAGAGAGAGAGAGAAGAGAGAAGAGAGAGGAGAGAGAGAGAGAGGGGGGGGAAAAGGGGGAGACGCCAAGAACGATAGGAGAGAGGGAGACTTTGTCCAGGAACTCTTTCATGTGAGTCGACACCCTCCTACGCCCAGCACCCGTTTCTGATGTTGATGTCCTCCTGGTTCCATTGGCTTGGCCTGGAGTTACACAGCAAACAAACAGCGCTGTGCTGGAGCAGCTCAATAGACACAGCGGCACTAAATGGAGCTTCTGGGGCATATCCCCACAGATGCATCGGCCAAACTGTGATGTGTGTACGTGTGCTGGGGACAGGACAGAGTGCAAAGGTTGTTCGACTGGTTGTTGATTCGGTTTTTATGCCGCAATACAAACATTTATTGAACACAGTCTTTTTTAGATTTGAGTGAGCAAGTATGTGTGTGTGTGTGTGTGTGTGTGTGTGTGTGTGTGTGTGTTTTGCTAGCGTGTGTGTGTGTGTTTTGTTCTGTGGTTGGTGTGTGTGTGTGTTTTGTTGTGTGGTGTGTGTGTGTGTGTGTGTGTGTGTGTGTGTGTGTGTGTGTGTGTGTGAAAATAAGTGCCCCCCCCTCGTCAGCAGCCAGATGAACGTAAGGTAAGGTGGAGGTGAGGATACTCTTCAGCAGAGACACATGCCTCCTCCTCTTCACCACAGGACTGTTGTCTAGCTGCTGCACACTGACACACACACACACACACACACACACACACACACACACACACACACACACACACACACACACACACACGAGAGAACAACCTATTCACTCTCTCTCCCACTCCCTCTCTTGATTTTAGGGTTTTATTGTCAACAACAATATAAAACAGCAACATAACGTACAGCATAACAACTCAACAACTATATTATATAGAATAACTACTATTGTAGAATGTATCTCGTTCACCCCCGTCCCCCTCTACCACCCTCCATCCCTCTCTCTACCCCTCTCTGTCCTGCTCCATCTCTCTCTCTCTCTACCCCTCTCTGTCCTGCTCCATCTCTCTCTCTCTCTACCCCTCTCTGTCCTGCTCCATCTCTCTCTCTCTCTACCCCTCTCTGTCCTGCTCCATCTCTCTCTCTCTCTACCCCTCTCTGTCCTGCTCCATCTCTCTCTCTCTCTACCCCTCTCTGTCCTGCTCCATCTCTCTCTCTCTCTCTACCCCTCTCTGTCCTGCTCCATCTCTCTCTCTCTCTACCCCTCTCTGTCCTGCTCCATCTCTCTCTCTCTCTCTACCCCTCTCTGTCCTGCTCCATCTTATCTTTCTGGCACAAAGGCCCTGACTACATGACCCATGACATGGATAGAGCAGATAAGAACGATACAGGGACAGCTGACCGCCGTCAGTGGAGCAACAACGTCAATACGCCGTCAGAGGCCGTACCACAACAACACAACAACAAGACAACAACAACAACAGTTCGAGGATGTACCACCACAACAACAACAAGACACAATGTGGCTAAACACACATGGCCACTATCTGACCCTTAACCACACCACACTTAGCCGTGGCAGGCATAAACCTCTAACCAAATACCTAATCTCAAAGTGAACTGAAAGGAGGAACTTTACAGATTTTTCAACCAGCTTTGCAGCATTTCAATGTGTTAGTGTTAGTATTTGCAAATGAACAATGTTTACCTTTCCTCCAGGTTGGCTGCACCCATATCTCCCCACCAATTCAACGTGCCATTGGATGACGCAAAACCCTTAAATTGCAACTGCGCTTAGCTTTACCCCAGAGACACAGAGGGCATCCATTGGCAACCACTGCAGGCGTTTCTCACACGCTATCCCTAATGCGGAGGGATGGAGATAAGGCTGAGAGGTTGAGTCCCCTTTCAATCGGCTCAAATCCAATACCTAACCTCAAAGTCAAAATCCTACACTTAAACCATTGGTTATTTTATGTGAACTTCATAATTTGGATGACGTTTCTCGTTGGTGGTCAATTGGAAGTCAATCGTCCGACACCTAAAGGTACACATTTCCAGAGGCATTGCTGGAAATATAAGCACCATTCCATATAGTCTCACCATATAGTCAACACAAGCTCGAATAACTTTCTGTAAGTCTTTCTGGTTGCCTATACCTCAATGGCTATAGCGTTGACAACAACATGACAGGCTTCTCCTGAGTCAATAAACCAATAAACAATTACAGAGAGAACACTGCACAGAATACAGAACAGAGTCTTCAGTGACCTTGTTTGAGACATTATGGATTGACGTGGACCTCAGCTCTTTATCACCCAACAGAACAATTAAAATAATTAAACACAAATAAATAAATAAGTTACAAAAATAGGAGTTGAAGAATAGAACATAAAGAAATGGAAACACAAAGAAAGAAGGAAAGACGTACAGAGAAAGAAAGACAGAAAGAAAGAAGAGTACAAAAGTCTGAAGATGAAGATTAACTGATGCTGTGTGTTAGCTTGGTAGCCTGCTAGCTAGCATCCACATGACTGACCTTTCTGTCTAGTGAGCGTTCGGCCTCCATTCCCCACCCGGGTGTGCTTCTTTTGCTGTTGCCTTTACCCTACTACACTCCTCACAAGTGACCCGGTACACCACCCCCCTCCCTCCCTCCCCCCCTTCTCTGGGTCCAAAGGTATACTGCCACCCCACTGCCCCCCCACCCAGCCCCCATCCCACAACCACCTAACCCACTCCCCCTCTGCTCATAGCTCTCCGGAAGGCCTGGGCAGGTTATTATGGGGCCTTATTCACTTACTGGTTCGAAAAGCTAGCTTGGGTTGGGGAATTGGACAGGGAATTCTGGATTCAGCTATTTAATTTGGAGAACCAAGAACCGAGACGGCTACTATACATGAGTAAGGCAGGTTATGGGGCCAAACGGGGTGCACACTAAAAGGGTTAATGGTTAATCTGAGTTACGGGAGTCGGTGGGACAAACTCCACTACACACACTCACACATACAATATATGTATGTCTATAGGACTGAGAGAGACAGAGAGACAGAGAGAGAGAGAGAGAGAGTAGGAAAGAAAGGAAGAAAGAAATGAACAAAAGACGGAAGCAAGGACAAACTAATTTGCTAGCATGTCTATGCTAAAGGAGCTATAAAATACCAATCAATACCATTCAACAGTGAATGACAGCAACACATGGGACCAGACCATTGGATTGGGGCCAATCCCGTGCTTATCTCCAGTCATGTGCCCATAGCAATGAGGAAGCCCAGCCAGGGACAGCTCAGAGATGGGGTTAAGTTAGGCTTGTTAGTTAGCTGCGGTCACATGACACAGGAATGCTGTTCTCTGATTATCTTCAAGGGATGTGTCTGGCAGCAGACTAAAACTAGTTTTCCCTTCCCTCTGCCATTTCAAAACTCATATTCCGATCATTTTATTGCCAATATATCTTCTCGTAACTAATTTAGACTATAAAACTGGGTAGCACAAGAAATACAACACAATAACATTCAATGTGCTGCCACGTGATATTCAATATGACAATATGATGGTATGATGGTCGGACATTAAATGATATGGCGTGACGTGGATTGTGTGTGTCGAACACAAGCCACAGAGTGAGACGCATTGAAGTGAAAGCCAAGCAGCAAGCTACCAGTGTGAGAAGACGAGGAGGTGGCTTTAATAATGCATGGTAACACGGTGCCGGCACAATACTCTTCAGCGCCACTGATGAGGAGGATGTGTCCCTCGACTCAAATAAAGATTATATAGGCAAACATCCAAAGTGGAGAAGTGTTGCATTACAAATAATATCATTGGTAGTATAAGTGGTATTATTAGCTGTAATAAGAGCCACCCCACCATAACGGGTGTTTTAAATTGTCCATTAATCAATAGCAATCAACCAATTGATTATTGCTGAGATATGCTGTACGTGTACCTGTCACGAAGCAAATTATTGGTATTTGTATTAAACAAAAGACCAAACATGCTCAATTGCCAAAAATGTAAATCAATTCATTTCCATTGTTTCACCAATCGATCAACCAATGTATCAATTAATCGGCTAACCATTTGAGAATTGATCATAATATCATAAAGACAGTGAGTGGGCCTATACAGTATCGTGAGTGAACTAGCTGAAGCGTAGCGGCTGTTGCCAAAAATGTTGTGCGCTCCATAACCCGGCCAGCGTGGACACTACAGATTGCAGGCTTAACATGCTCTTCTGAAATGGAAAAAACACCCACAATCTCTGCCTGCTTGCTTGAGCGATCTTCTGTCAAGACTGCTTAGTTGATTATACAGCTGCATGTATGTCAAGGGGCCGGGGTGGAAATACATCTAACCGTGGTCTTTATACTTGAGACGGATGGAAATTACCCGGCTTGTTACAAAAACGGCACGGGTATGATGTGTTATCCACTCAGGAAGAGGGACGACAAAATCTAATCTGCAATCTGTTTAAAAATGCATTTGAGTGTTCGAAAACAAACTCATTTGGGAAAATATGTAATCGTTTTCAAACTTTTTGGGATAATTAACTTTACTTATCGAGCACTTTTCTGTATTACCACGGGCTACATTAGTACATGAATGTAATGTAATAAAATGTGCAAGTGGTATTTCTGTGAGAGCGTGCAATTATTGACTACCTTTTCCACCAGCTGAGGTCCATAAGAGACTGAATAACAGGAAGGCCAAACAATCTCAGATAATTAAAAAAAACCTCAGATCCCGTCGTATACAGTCCTTCCCAAAATCTTTTTCACATCACAGATTGTTACATTACAGGTTGTCTAGTAAGCTTGCAGGTGGAACTACAAGGTAGCTACTGAAATTAACTATATAGAATTTAAATATATGGACTGCATGTGTACTATAATTGTCCTGTGTACTATCATGTAAACACATGGACAATCTAAAAGCTACAAGTCAAAATAACATAATTTGGCAGGAGAACAGTATTTGCTCGGAGAAAAGGTGTAGAATGTTAGCAACTGAACTGTAACTGAACTATACAAACAGGAACTTTAGGACAAGGATAATCTAATCTAATCTAAATAAGTGCCGCAGGGCCTCCGTGTCCAAAGCCGACCCCCGCGGCTGTGCGGCCGGCGGGTTTCCATTCAGAACACGCGTCTAACGGACTGCATTAGTGCTCGTATTTGAAAACAGGCGCGGCGATAACACCGTCAAGTGTTCTCTGCTTTAATTACCGCCACGCAGCGCAACAGCAAAGAGCTCTCTGCATAAACAACGCCGGGCCAGCACCCCACTGCCGTTCTGGGAAATGTTTTCACTGGGTTTTTTTTGCTCACCGCCATTTTATTCATAGGCTTCCTGGTTCCACCGCTCAGAGGAAGCTCTGAGGACACGCTGCTGAGGAACGTAATGAATACTTGTAATTATAACCTCAGAGCTGTACGCCTTCTAGCCCTTTTGTTCACAATTAGGCCTAACTGAAACGAGGCAAGTCTAAAGGAACAAAACCCGTCTCGTCTGAAAAGGCGGGACGCTTTTATTATCTGAGCACTGAGTCACTTCTTATCCAAAGCAATTTGCAGTGGACGTCCTGCTCCCTCATGCACGTCAGCAGGGAGCAGGCAGGGGGGAGGAGGTTAAGGGTTATGGTCGGGGTCTGGCTGACACCTAAGACGACAAAGGTTGCAGACTTTGGGGCTCAAAACCCACATCCCTTTGGGTTGGGAGCCCAACACGACACACTATCTGCCCCCCTTTTCATACCCTCATCTCCAGGTATGCACAGGACTTTTGGCATCTATTAAAAGTCGCAATGTGCGGTTAAACCAGGTGAACTACTGTATGCTTTACGGAGAGTGAAAGTTGTGGTAGTAAACTAAAATCTTGCAATTGCTTGGGCGATGGAACCAGAGGTCACGGTCTCCTACACACAGAGTACAGATTCACAGCATACTGATTCATAGAGTACCGGTCATACAGGCCTTTACATTCTCAAGGAGATTCTCAGGGCCATTACATTTACAATTACATTTAGGGCATTTGGCAAACACTTTAATGCAAAGCGACTTACAAATAATAATAATAATAATAATAATAATTCAAATTTATTGAGCGCATTTCTAGAACCCAAAGCGCTGTACATAGGAGGATCAGTTAAAAACGAACAAACAAAAAAAACTATAACATTTTAACACAGGTCCTTAAATGCCAGTCTAGAGGTGTGTTTTGAGGAGAGCTTTGAAGGACTTGAGTGACTCTGCCTCTTTGATGGACAAAGAGTCCATTTGTTAAGAGACATCCATTTATCGCTGTGGTCCATGAAGATAAGAATAGAGCAGGTTTCAAGCATTCATAATTGCAAGGTTAAAACAACGAGTTTCATAATTGCTAGGTTGCCTGCATAATAGCTGGGATAAGAGCAGTCATTCTAAGGCGGGGGGTGCTTATGCAAAGTCCAGGTAAACTCAGAACAGGTGGGTCTTGAGTTTCTTGCTGAACCACTGCGGTGCCAGAACAGAGAAGAGAGAAGGCCATGTGAGGATAGCCACACCCACCCCTCAACATGCACGAACCTTGGGAAGCAACACAAAGACAGGGACCTTCTACAGCGACGATGACGAAGGTGAGTGATAGGTGCAGCAAAAATTTTCAGTTCCCATGACAACAACATCTCTGTGGGTTTAGCATGATTTGTACACAAGGCACGACTGGGTGTGACTAGATGGAACTTTCAAGGGAATAATCCCATGAATCTTTCCTATTTTCAGATCCTTGCCCTGACCTCACAACTCACATAAACCTAACCCTTTTGCAGTTCCCATAAAAACAAAAACAACAACATCTCTGTAGAATTCAAATGATGGAGTTGCACACTATATTAGGGTGCAACAGGGTGCAACTGGATGAAAAATTATGGGGACTATTCCCACAAACCTTATTTCTAATTTGTACATAGGGACAAATCTGGGCAGCTAGATGAACCTTCCAAGGGGATATATTCAAGCAGATTCCTCAATGACAGCACCAAGAACCACCCACTGCACATCCCAGTGTTCCCTGGAAGCCCCAAATCGCATTCGCTCTGGAGGGGGGTGGGGCGAGGGGGGGGGGGGGGAATACAAGCCAGAGCGTTCCTCGGTTGAAAGCTTAGGAGCTGCGTCTGACCGGGGGGGCCTACGGGGGTAGCAGGACCACAGGAAGGAGAAACACTATAGTACAGGATAAGCCCCGCTGGTATGCAACTTGAATCCGTAGCCTTCACCATACGCTGAGGAGCCCGCACCAGCCGCGGACATTCCTGGGTGCCTCCCATGCGCAAAACACAACCCACTTTGATTTCCTCAGGAGTGTAAAAAAAGAAAAAGAAAGAAAAGAAAAAGGTACGGTAGATAACAAGTATAACTATAGAAGGGATGCAACGGTACAGTTGGCCCACGGTTCGGTATGTAGCACGGTTTTTGGGCCACAGTAACGGTACGGTACGGTTTTGGTACCTTTTATATTAAAAAAGATAATAAGAAGAACGCATCACCTGTAGGAGCCATTTAGCATGTTTATTTATACTTTTCGTAATGTATGTATATAGTTGTGTGCGTTTATAGACATTTTGACCACTAGATGGTGGTATGTGCCTGGTCAGGTAATATGAGTCAGCTGTTTTTACACGTAAACAAGAAGATTATTGAGAATAGGTGGCGGGAGCACGCGGTTCTTACCGTAAATGTAATCATGGCAAATACAATGGAATAATAACTCTGGTAACTCTCGATCACTTCACATTCAACTAGTGTTGTCACGATACTGGAATTTCTAACTTCGATACGATACCTTGAAAAGTATCGATATTCGATACCATTTTCGATACCACAGGGAAAAATGGACAACATTGAGGGCATAACAGTTTAGATTTTTATTAAAAGATAACAGGGCTATAACTTGACAACAGCAAAATGACTCTAGTAAACAATAATTACAACTTTTTTTGCATTAGTGAAAACAATAAGCACACATTCAAAAGGCAAGTGCAAGTAAAAAAACTGTGCAATCTTACACATTTTCAAGTAACAAATGAAACAATACTCTTCTTGAGGTAGTGCACTTTATTCAATTAAAAGATAGCCAGCTAGCTAGCTAGCGAGCATAGTTCGTATTAGCTAGCTACAGTAGCTAGGTAGCTAACGGAAGAACGATAGCTAGCTTGCTCGCTAGCTAACGTTAGCTGTAGCTGTAACAACGAACGCCAACGATGTTATCAGCTGTCGATATTATGAGCTATCAGTATCTAGCTAGCTAGATAACGTTAGACAACGCCTCATGTATTAAACTAAAGTTAATAGTTTACTGGACCATGTTGTTGAATGCTTCAGTGATGTTGAAAGGGGAGGAGTCACCAACCGCTCTACATTCTGTATAGAGATCCGCATGTCGCTCCTTCACGTGTTTTGCCAAATTTGTTGTCTTTGCACCTTTCGTTGCCACTGCTCTGTAACTACGCTGCTCTGTAACTACGCTGCTCTGTAACTACGCTGCTCTGTAACAACGCTGCTCTGTAACAACGCTGCTCTGCAACTACGCTGCTCTGTAACAACGCTGCTCTGTAACAACGCTGCTCTGTAACTACGCTGCTCTGTAACAACGCTGCTCTGCAACAACGCTGCTCTGTAACTACGCTGCTCTGTAACAATGCTGCTCTGTAACAATGCTGCTCTGTAACTACGCTGCTCTGTAACTACGCTGCTCTGTAACAATGCTGCTCTGTAACTACGCTGCTCTGTAACTACGCTGCTCTGTAACAATGCTGCTCTGTAACAACGCTGCTCTGTAACTACGCTGCTCTGTAACAATGCTGCTCTGTAACTACGCTGCTCTGTAACAATGCTGCTCTGTAACTACGCTGCTCTGTAACAATGCTGCTCTGTAACAACGCTGCTCTGTAACTACGCTGCTCTGTAACAATGCTGCTCTGTAACTACGCTGCTCTGTAACAACGCTGCTCTGTAACTACGCTGCTCTGTAACTACGCTGCTCTGTAACAACGCTGCTCTGTAACAACGCTGCTCTGTAACAACGCTGCTCTGTAACAACGCTGCTCTGTAACTACGCTGCTCTGTAACAACGCTGCTCTGTAACAACGCGTGTGAATGGGCTGCGTGGCATCTTTAGCTTTTCCTTCGTCGTTTACTTCGAACCCCAAGTACTTCCAAACATCACTTCTGATGTTTTCTTTATCCACAAGTTGCGGAGGCTCTGCACGCGCCATCTTCGGAGCAAATGAGAGGATTTGTTGACAAGACAGGTCTGTGAGGGGGAGGGGGAGGGGCGTGCACTGCAGCAGTGTGTGTGTGTGTGTGTGTGTGTGTGTGTGTGTGTGTGTGTGTGTGTGTGTGTGTGTGTGTGTGTGTGTGTGTGTGTCAACAACTTGCTGTAGGACAGAAGACAGCGAGAAAGCCAGCTGGTATCGATAGTGCCGAAAGTATCGATATTGCAGGAAATGAGTATTGAAACCGTTTTAAATATTCAGAATCTGTATTTTTTTGACAACACTACATTCAACACGGTAATCTATGTCTCGATTTAATCACCCTTCTGAAATAAACAGGAACATCACCCAAAGACACGCCATCGTATGGACATTCACTCATTAACTGGATACGTGTCAAGAACGTTCTTTTAACCGATGCAAGTGACTAAGTGGAAGGCAGCCGTGACAGTTGGTTGCGCAAACGAGCCAACTCTCCTTCCTTCACTTGCAAGAGATGCGGCCGGGTGATGGCGACGTGTTAGATGTGTTTTCTTTCATGTAGCCGTCATTCATGTGCTTGCAGACTGTAGTTTGTTTGTTTGTTGACGGTCTTCTTACCCTCGTCATTATACTGCACGTTGAATCCAAAATATTCCCACACAGCGGACTTGATGATGCCTATTCAAAAAAAAAAATTCTCTATATCGCTCGCCATTGTCACATTAGAGCTGAGAGAATGTTTGTAGTTTCACTTCTTCTCCAGCATGCAGAGCACTGATAGGCTCCAGGAATAATCTGATAAGACTCCAGGGAAATTCTGATTGGCTCTAGAGATGTTCTGTGCCTGCCCCAATGTACAAAGTGTGTGTAGTCTGCAGCGCAGTAAGAATGTTTTAGAAATTATATGAAAATGACAGCACACCGTAATATTGCAGTGCATGTGTGCATATTGGACTGTAGTGGGCGCGCCGAACGGCATGACAATACACCATGTACCGTTGCACCCCTACTATTCAGCCAGTCTTTTGGGGGTACCCTAGGGAGGCCCGGGGTGGAGGAGGGGGCGTCAAGCAGAAGCCAGCAGTAACACAGGATCTATGATAGAACCGTAATGTTCCAGATAAGAGAGGATCTATGATAGTCGTATTGTTCCAGGTAAGACAGGATCTACCATAGAAACATACTAGTGTTTCAGGTAAGACAGGATCTATGATAGAACCATAGTGTTCCAGATAAGACAGGATCTACCATAGAACGATAGTGTTCGAGGTAAGACAGAATCTATGATGGAACCATAGTGTTCCAGGTAAGACAGGATCTATCATAGAACGATAGTGTTCGAGGTAAGACAGAATCTATGATGGAACCATAGTGTTCCAGGTAAGACAGGATCTATCATAGAGTCGTAGTGTTCCAGGTAAGACAGGATCTATGATAGAAACAGTGTTCCAGGTGAGACAGGATCTATGATAGAACCGTAGTGTTCCACATAAGACAGGATCTATGATAGGATCTATCCTGGTGTTCCGGGTAAGACAGGATCTATGATAGAACCATAGTGTTCCACATAAGACAGGATCTATGATAGGATCTATCCTGGTGTTCCGGGTAAGACAGAATCTATGATAGAACCATAGTGTTCCACATAAGACAGGATCTATGATAGGATCTATCCTGGTGTTCCGGTTAAGACAGGATCTATGATAGAGCTGTAGTGTTCCAGGTAAGACAGGATCTACAATAGAACCGTAATGACAGCATTAGCGTCAGGTATCTCCATCATCATCATCATCATATTCATCATCCTCCTCCTCAGGGATGAAGGTAGGCAGGCTCCTCCTATCTGGTCTAGACAGCCAAGTATGTAGGTGTAAATCAATCCGTAGGCCCACACATGCATACAAACGTGTCTCTCACACACACACACACACACACACACACACACACACACACACACACACACACACACACACACACACACACACACACACACACACACACACACACACACACACACACACACACACACCAGGCATAATCACAATGTACACACATTGAGAAATGCCGTCTGCCTTGGCTAATCCCAAGAGACACACAGAAAGGGGTCTATGAAGAGACATTGTTCTCTGGTTGCACATCGGGAATAGGAGACCGAGAGATAGGGAGATAGGGCGATCGGGGGAGGGCGGGAGAGAGAACGAGAGAGAGCGAGAGAGAGAGAGAGAGAGAGAGAGAGAGAGAGAACGAGAACGAGAGAGAGAGAGAGGACGAGAGAGAGAGAGAGAGAGAGAGAGAGAGAGGAGGGACAGAGGGAGGGAGAAGGAGGGACAGAGGGAGGGAGTGATGGAGGTGGTACCCAGGTATACATATCCATAGCCTCTTGGCCATTGTTCATTAGCCCCGCCTCCGCCCCTCGCCCATGTCTGTCGCCACGTCAGTGACTCACGCGCACGCTTGAGGTCACACTCTTCTTGGGGGCAGCGGCTGAAAAACAAGCATGTTATTTCCAAGCGTGCGGCGTGGAAAAGAGACTTCAGCCCAGCCCACAGCCAGTCAGCGCCGCGGAGAGGCTACCGCCAACAGATGCTGTGGCAGGGGAAGGCGGGGGAGGCGTGAAGCCTGCCCTGTCATAATAAACACACCATTCCTCATTCGTCATTGAGTCGTCATCGAGTCACGGGATTGGCCGTCATCCGAAGCGGCTTCCAGTTCTAAAAGGTTTGGGGGTGCAGATGATTAAGGAGGAGCAGGTAAGGGTTAAAGGGCGTCTCCTCTCGCTTAAGGATGTGGATACTGCCGTCCCCAGCCTCAAAGAGCTACATTCTGTGTAAAACAAAACCGATAGCGGCAGTATGTTGATGATGGACGTGTCTGGGTTTCTAATATTATCACGTGTTCGGAATGTAATGGGGTTCACTGACTAACCACGACAACACGTTTTAGCCACCCACCGAGAAAAAAAAATGTCTCTTTCATCTTGTTATTTATTCAGGAATTACAAAAAAATAAAACATCAACTAAACGGAACAAGATCCCTCCAATTCTACGAGTCTGTTATGGTATTGTTGTGCCAACACAATGCTCATTGTTGTGTGTTGCTGGTTGCCATGTTGCTGCCGGTCCATCACCGTAACCCCCTATTAGTGAGGCAGTTTGGGGTTCAGAGGGCGGAATTAAAGCAATATTAGTCGGTTAGGAAACAATAGGGAGGAATGACACACACACACACACACACACACACACACACACACACACACACACACACACACACACACACACACACACACACACACACACACACACACACACACACACACACACACACACACACACACACACACTCAAGTTATCGACCAAGCTTCAGCTTGAGCCACAGTTGGCCACGATTATAAAAATTACCCCGAAGAGGCATCTGACAGCAAGGAAAAGGCTATTTTTCCACCCACTACCTGGCATTCAGTTATACAGAGAAAATAAGTGGTTTCAGAGAAAAACAAAAAGAGAAAATGACTCATCCCTCACTCTGTCCCTCCACATCTCCTCTTCCTCTCTGTCTATACCGCCACCCCTCTCTTCCTCTCTCTCCCTCTCTCTCTCGCTTCCCTCGTTACTGGCTGACCTGTAGCACATCATGTTCAGGAAAACAGAACTCAACTCGAATAGCAACACGCACACCACACACACGCACACACACACACATACTCCAAACACCTGTTCTAGGGATTCAGTGGAAAACGAAAGGTAAAACAGATAGAGCAATAGATCGGTAGATATTTGGATAGATAGATAAATGGATCAATTTGCTAGTTTGAGACATTTCCATAGTTTGCACACATGTAACAGGTCACTGTAATTTTCGTATAATTTGAAAGCAGCCCAAATTTTCTGTGTGTTGTGTGCTATTTAATTTGTGGAATCTGTCCAGACGATTTTCTTCTCCACCATATTAACACCATATTAACTAACAGTCCAAATTCAAGAAATTGCGTGGCTCTATAATATCCCAATGTTCTACAGACCGGGAAGTCATTTCAACACTTACTGGTGACAGCTGGGTTGGCACACGGCTGTGGACGGGAGATTCTCTTCAATATCTGAACACGTGTCAAACAGCTGACGACTGGAGACTCCAGCCATTGAAGCTCACATAAAACCTTTCATAAGAGGTGCACATCGGGAGCTGCACATGCCCAGTTCAACCCGGAGATCAGCCTCCAGCACAACTTTGAGGACAGGGTCCCATCACGTGACACACAAACACACTAATACGAGCTCCAAGCATCAGGGTTACAAGATTAACAAGCCAATTGTGCACGAGACGCCACACACACACACACACACACACACACACACACACACACACACACACACACACACACACACACACACACACACACAGTTGATTGACAGCTGTCAGAGGCGGTAGGCAGCAGTTAACAAGCTAATTATGGACCAACAGCAGTGGTTAGGATCAATCATCAAGTACTGCGGTCTATTCCCTTTCCACCCCTGCATATAGCCGCTGTTACAGATTGCTCTATTTGTTTCAGGTAGTTGAGAATTTTCTCAGTGAACTAGGGTTCAATTTATGCATGACGGTGTCCATATCGATACTGTCTCAAAATATGCTTTTGTATTGTACATTTTCTGCCACACTTATTTAGATTTTCTCTAACTGCTCTACTGTCCACTGCGGTCATTTGTGGCTCGAGATTGGATAGATTTGATCTGACGCCAGCTAATCAGTGGGATGTGCTTGAACATGACGCTAAAATTGCAGCTAGCACAATCACCACTAGTGAGCTAGTTAAAAAAAATTTAATCTAGGTTGGAAAACTTGCTTTATTCTATGCCGAATAAAGAAAATCAATTCAAATAATTGAATTGAGCTCTTAGCATATATTGAATTTGATTGATTTGAAATCGTCAATTGAACGCCACCAATGCATTATAATTAGCACTTAATGATACAATTAGCTTTTTTTTTTATCAGTCAGACTGCTGTAAACCTCTACGTTTTGGGGAGAGGTGTTACGGTTTTTTTTCTCCAAGAAATGGATATTGCCCAACCCTACGGCGAAGAGAGGCAGGCCTGTCGCAGAACAACCAGCCACCAGAAGAATGCGCGAGCCGGGCCAGGCCATGCGACGGAGCCAACCGTGTTTATTTTAAAATTGCTCTGTCGGTGCGGCCGCCGCCGGACTTTCAGGGCAAACACGGTTTTTCAGAAGTGGAGCGGAGGAAGCCATAATCACCGGGACGTTAGAAAGTTATTTGCGAAGCGCTGACCAGAGAGCATAAACGTCTGTCAGCCATTACAGACATTTTGGGGTCGGGAGCAGTTGCGCCGCACCGCATATTTACAGACAATCTGATACTAAGTGACATTTATGACGGGGACAGTGGCCGCGAGTCAGCCAGAGAGAGAGAGAGAGAGAGAGAGAGGCAAAGAGAAAGAACTGGGCCACAGAGAGGGGGAAAAAGAGAGAGAGGGAAGGAAAGAGGGAGGGAACACAGTGAAACAAGCTATTAAAGTATCACCGCAGGTCTACTTTAACCCACTAAGCCAAGTGAGTACCTCGTCTTGCGGCGACCACCTGAAGCCTCTCCCTCTCCCTCTCCGTCACGTTTAGGCTGCCGAGCGGAGACGCTACTATTCATGTCTGCTTCTTCTGTTTCTCTGTGCGTTTTAAACCCGGCGTTCCCAGACTTCTTCACTTTGCAGTGACGCACCGGTGGACACATCTTAGGCCCAAGACCCACTGCATCAGGCTTATTTATCCTAACATTATCCAAACATTGCGATCATTTCTTGATGTCTGATTGCCTGTTGGTCAGCAATACATTATATTCCCCTTGGACGTGTTCAGTCTGCAAGCATAATAACGCTCCAGTGAAACCGAACAGTCATATCCTATATATTTTGATGAAAAATCTATAAATATTGCAATATTGAACTTGTGATACACTGCTGCAACCCACTGCTGGCTTGTGACCCACAGGCTGAAGACAAGTGCTTTAAAAGGGAATCTTTTCGTTGAGGGTTTGGATCAGAGGAGCGGAAACCTGCACGCTGGGTTGTTTTTGAAATTGAGACAGCATGTTGTTACGGTATTTCAGGCTTGGGTGTCAAAACCGCACGGGAACAGGTCTGCTGGGGCGCAGGGACTCAACAAAGAGACAGAAACAAACAGATAGGGGGGGGAGGGGGGGACAGAGAGAGAGAGAGAGAGCGAGAGAGAGAGATAAACAGCAATGAACAATAACACGAAGCAAGATATGCAACTATTGAATCAATTTGTACGAATTTGGACTACGTTTATACACAAATAATACACTTAACTTTAGATTTGTACACTTTTTCCTTTCTGCCTTTCATTGCATGCAACTCTCTATGTTGTATATTTGTACTGTGCACGGGCAATGTAAATGTACACATTTTCCATTCTAATGAAGATGTTATGAATGCAATTGCAAACAGAGAGACAGAGAGACAGAGAGAGACAGAGAGAGAGAGAGAGAGAGAGTCAGGGAGAGGGAGCAGGGAAAACAGACCATGATATTGCAGGACGGGACGAGGGTCAGTGTGACTCACTCGTGTCAGATTTCAACTTGTATGTTGCACCGAAACATCTGGGTGATATTGGCAATATCACATCTGCACTATGTCACTGTTGTTCTTTTATCCTTCCTAATGTGATTTAGAGAGAGAGAGAGAGACGGTGATCGAGCTGTGGGTGGGTGGGGTTTAGTCTGTTGGTTGAATTAATTAGAAGAATGGGCGTCACAGTTCAAGTGGAAAAATGTTACACAATGTCCCTTTAACTATTCGCTCCAAAAATGTAGGCTTGCTTTTATTGTTGCAATACAACTATTAGTGATGGGGAGAGGATGACAAATCGTATTTATCAGGAGGTGGGTAGTCTCGTGGTTTGGGTGGTTCTCGTCCCAAAAGGTCCTGGGTTCGATTCCCGACGTCCCACCAGTCGACCAGTCGGATTGGTATATACCACCACTTCTGCTAAATAGTTACGCAAATATGGCTCATCATTCTCTTTTTGTAGTCAGAGAAATCAAAGAAATGCAAGCCTTCATGTCAGACGCACACACACACACACACACAGACACAGCACACCACACACACACACAGGGTGACACATTCACAATGCACGTGTCAACAATTCCTTCCATTCCTAACACACACACAAACAAACAGCCCCACGCCGCCATCACCGCCACCGCGGCCACGGTGTACGGACAGCGTTGTAACCGGGGCAGAACCACCGCCGTGTACGGCTAAAGTAACAGCCATTGTTTGTCCGGCACATCCGTCTCGTTTAGTGGACACGTGTAATTTTGGAAGAGCAAATAAAAAAGTGCAGCACGAGAAGAACAGAGGAGGTATTCAAACGGGGACTACTAGAAACTACAAAAAAACGACTACAACTCCCAGCGTTTCAACTTAATAACATGTCGCAGCAAATACGGACGGTCGAGGTTCCAACTAGGGAGGCAAGAAATACACCAAAATTCTAAACGAATACGGGCCCAAATCTCAGAGAGTACTCGTTTTGTCGGGCACCAAGGTGTGCAAAATAAAAATGTAGACATGCGATAGTTTCCACTCATTTACACATATCCAAAGTCAGTTTTAATCTGTATTTTATAATGTCTAATGTGCATGACACCCACACTGGAGCTTGGGCCAGTCACACTGGAGTTTATTGACCTGCATCTTACTGTTGTAAGCAAGCGGGATACTCTTCTAGTGACAGTCTTCTAGTGACACTCTTCTGTGCTGACAGTGATTTTACATTCTATTGTTACATTTACATGACATTTTATCCATTGCGGAAAAATGTGGAATATCTGATTCAGTCTATCTTCATGATAAAACATATAAAACCTTCAAAGCGAACAAACCTATTTTATCGCAGCCTCTAACGCAGGCTAATTAATCCTTTATTCAATGATTCCCTCCAGCCTAAATTCCAAGCCACCGAATGTTGAACCCTAACTCTGACAGAAATATCACAAAAACAATTGTTGTTTTTCACTGCTGATTGGTATGTTTTGGCAAAGTTAATTATGTGGCGTGAAAATTGGAAAAGTAAATTAGCAGGAAAAAACAGTGAAGAGGAAAAACAGTGCGGAGAGCCGAACACATTCCAGCAATGGATCAGTGAAGTTTAATTCATATAGGCTTAGGACAACACACATTTTAATATCAGAGGTGGATGACGTTCACAAGCCGATATCCGTTATAATAATTTTTTTTGTAAACAATATCAGGCCAGTATCGGACGATGCCTAGTTTACACCCCGAGCACAAACAAGTTTTGACATGCCAAACTGGACAGAGTGTGTGTGTGTGTGTGTGTGTGTGTGTGTGTGTGTGTGTGTGTGTGTGTGTGTGTGTGTGTGTGTGTGTGTGTGTGTGTGTGTGTGTGGACAGCAGGGGCAGTGGAATTCACCATAACAAGGGGTGAGGGCAGTTGAGGACAGAGAGAAGAGAGAGAGAACAGGGAGACGAGGATAGAGAGAGCGAGAGAGAGAGAGAGAAACAGGGAGACGAGGATAGAGAGAGCGAGAGCGAGAGAGAGAGAGAGAGAGAAGAGAGAGAGAGAGAGAGAGAGAGAGAGAGAGAGAGGATCCAGTGACAGAGAAACAGAGAGAGACTAGGACTAGAGACCATTTTTATGTTGTATCGGGTTTATTATTATTTTGTATCTAATGCTGCACCTTATTTTACTTTTTGTGCTTTGCCAATGCACGTTGCACAAATGCACATTTTCCCTTTAAATCATGAATCGATAGAGAGACTCAGAGAAACAGAGAGAGAGATTTAGTTAAAACTCCCCAACTAGACAAGTACAATTTCAGAAGAATTTGTGGTGTGCAGCTTGCAGACAATAACACTTTTAGTACCTGGTATATTGGAAGTGTAGTTTTATGGTGTTATAAGATGCTTCTTGGGAGTTTGGGACGGTTGCTAGGGTATTCTGCATGGATGCTAGGGTGTTCTGGATGGTTTCTGTTGTTGTTGGTTTGTTTGGATGTTCTGGTTGTTTGCTGGTGTATATGGTGTTCTGGGTGGTTTCTATGGTGTTGTAGTTTGTTTCTATGGTGTTTTCGGGTGGTTGCTAAGGTATTCTGGGTGGTTGCTAGGGTATTCTGGGTGGTTGCTAGGGTGTTCTAAATGGTTTATATGGTGTTCTAAGTAGTTACTATGGTCTTCTGGTTTCTAAGTGGTTGCTAGGATGTTTTTAAGGGTTGCTAGGTTCTTCTAGGTGGTTGCTAGGCGGTACTGGGTGGTTTATATGGTTATCTAAGTGGTTGCTAAGGAGTTCTGGGTGGTTACTAGGGTGTTTATAAGGGTTGCTAGGGTTTTCTAGGTGGTTGCTAGGCGGTACTGCATGGTTTCTATGGTTATCTAGGGTCAGACTACACAATTTCAAAAGTATGAATAGTACGTTTTAAGTCATTGTAGTATAAAGTATGCAAGAGGACTTGAGTATGGGACTAGCCTACTATTTATAGTCTACTGGGAGAAGTGTTATTAAGTTATACAATACAATACAATTCTTGTATTTCAATACGTGTGTAAATGGAGAACATTTGAAGTTATTCATTGTAAAAAGTATAAAGACCATTAAACACCATTGCTTAGTCAATTGAGAGGAGCTCAACATTTTGATGGATAATATGTCTATGGGGTCTAAAAATTGTGGGAGTAGTGGCAGATTTTTATAGTTTTATAACTATCGTTTTATAGTACACTAAAAATTCTAGAAGACAGAGAAAAATCCCATGTGTGTAATAATGTAATGGAAGTTCTGCGGCTGAAGCTGCACAGCTAATAAAGCCATAGCCTTGGAGAGATGGCTATAATGGTAAAAGACAAACAATAAACATAATTCTCATAACTAATATTAACAAGACACAGCCACAGCGTCTCATATTTTTAAAGACACCATTCCGTGCACGTGGTTGCGCACGCGGCTGCGGAGAAGAGCCTGATGAGAAGACAGAGGAAAGGAAGGAAAGGAAAAAGTGAAAGTTTGTCTGCATGTGTGTCTGTGTTAGAGGAGGGAGAGAAAGAGCTAGAGGGAGTGACCGAGGGATGTACACACAGAGAGAGAGAGAGAGAGACAGAAAGAGAAGAGAAAGCATAATTGCAGACTCAAAGAGAAACAAAACAAAGGGAAACAACAGAATAACTTCAGTGCAAACATGCCAATAAACAGACGACCACACAGCAGGGAGTTACAGCTTCACTGTTAACAACAGAGAGAGAGCGGTAGAGAGGTTAGAGGCAGAGAGAGAGAGAATGATATATAGAGAATCAGAGGGGTAGTGAGCAAAAAAGAGGGTGATAGAGAGAGGTAGGGAGTGAGAAGATCAATTTGGGGCGACAGTTGAGTCCCGTTGCCCTGCATCTCATCCTCAGCGCTGCACTATCACTACATCACACCGTGTGTGTGTGTGTGTGTGTGTGTGTGTGTGTGTGTGTGTGTGTGTGTGTGTGTGTGTGTGTGTGTGTGTGTGTGTGTGTGTGTGTGTGTGTGTGTGTGTGTGTGTGTGCGTGCGTGCGTGCATGCGTGCGTGTGTGTGTGTGTGGCAGTGCACAACAGCAGGCTTGGTTGTCAGTGACATTTTCGGATGACTGGGCAGTTGTCACAAAAACAGGAAGAGGTGGGCGGAGCCTGTTGGAGGGGGCTTGTTGGGGTTCAACCAATCATTTGAGTGGGCTCGTCTCTCTCCCTCCTCCCCTCCCTCTCTCTCACTGCTGTGCTGTTCTACCTCCCTCTCTCTCATTCTCTCTGTCTCTCACTCGCTCTGCTGCACTCTCTCTACCCCTCCCTCTGGCTCCCTGTCTGTTGGTCTCTCCCTCTCTACCTCCCTTTCTTCCTCTACCGCTCTCTCCCTCTCTCCATCTCTCTCTCCCAGTAAGGGAGCGGGAGAGAGCGGTGACATCTGAGGACAAGGGAGAGAGAGAGACGGAGCTTAGCAGTGCCACCCCTGCACTGGAGCGAGAGAGAGAGAGAGAGACAGAAAGAGAGAGAGAACGTTGCCATACCACAACACTTCAGACCCCGTCCACGTGAACACATACGGCAATTGGATGCCAAACTGCTATAATCCCATAGTACCTCTTTTCAAAGAGCCCCAACCACACACACACACACACGCACACATACAGGCCCTTAATCCGCCGTTTAATGAGCAGCCGTACTTGTGAGCTTGTGCCATAACGCGCGTCCAACTTCCCCTCATCAGTCTAATGAAAGCCTCAGCAGGAGTCACCGACGACCGGATGGCCATTCATCACATTAGCGCTAGCCCCTCTGCGCTAGCTCGGCTAACCTTGCGCCACAGTTTGCCAGCCTGTGGGCCGGCCGGGCCCCCAACTCGCGGTCGCGCGATATGCTGACATCTACTTAGCGATCGATATTTGCTGGTACATATTTGCATAAAATGTTTGGCAAAAAGTCTCATACGTGAGGGAAGGGTGGTATGTGCACTGCACTGCACAAAGTGATTACTTACTCACTTTGTCCAGTGCAGTGAACATACCATGTTTGGGACGTTGATATTAGGGGGCTAAAACGTGTGTGTGTGTGTGTGTGTGTGTGTGTGTGTGTGTGTGTGTGTGTGTGTGTGTGTGTGTGTGTGTGTGCCGAAGCAGATGCACAGCAATGTCATAGATTTGGGGGTCACGATACAGGGTCACATGACAATTAAGGTCAACCTTATTTGTCACGTGACCAAAAAGGTTTTGGTCATGTGATATGACTAGTTTTTATTATTTTTTACTTTTGTTATTATATTCCAAAAAAAATTGAATTATATTCCAAAAAATGAATTTAAAAAAGCTGCTCCTTTTGCTGTAAATAGTAAAATAGTGCGGATATATAATTCTTTGGTTATTTGTATTTGTTCTGTTGCACATTCCACTGGGCATCGCCACTTCAAGTTCAAGTTCAAGTATTTTTATTGTAACTTCACAATTATAAGTATAAGCAGTGAGTTAAAAACTTTTTGTGCAAAACGCCCGACAGCCGACAGTAATTATAAAGAATATCCTGTATGTGTCGATTAAAGTTCTTGAATCTTGAATCTTGGAACTATTGGACCACTTAGTGTGGCGGTCTGTCGCTACGCCCGCGTGCCTGACTCCACTTTAGCACTGCAGATAAACGGCCGACAAGCTTCTCCTTTTGTTCTACGTGATTGGCGCAGATTGCGTCGGGCTGGCATGTAAACCGTTCTCTGTTAAAATAGGCCTGCTGCTTTTGTCTTGGCTGGGCGAGTGTGTCCTCGTAGATGAGGAGGAGGAGGAGGCAGGCAGCCGGGCATCGACAAGTTCAAGACGTGACGGAGGGAAAGGAATTCAACTCACGTATGGATCACAGAAAAGAAGAATGGTTGGATAGAAACGCGAGGTGTTGACATGACAACCAAGGTTAGTCGCATGATTGCGACCACTGAAAGATGTGGACATGGAGTGGTCGCTTTGAGTCCAGATAAAACACTTAAACATTATTAATCTCAAACATCCCCCGATTAGTTTGAAAAAAATGCATCTTGTCTTCGTATCTTAGATCAATTAGAATTTCGGTCGGGATCTCTTGAAATCAGCAACTTTTCATAACACCAACAGTAAACTTTACGCTTTCACTGAACCATCGCCTCGCCTGTTGAGCGGCCGGCTCATTGGCCCAACGACCGTGTTCACATTTCCTGCGTAAAACTAGACGAGCCAATAAAAAGCGTGCGTGCATCGACAGATGTACAACCAGGCAGCTCTAACCCTGGTCTTGCCTCTGGGCTTAAGGGCAGCAACACGGTTCTAAATCAGCCATATCGTATAGATAATGGATGTCCTGGTAATGAGCAAGGCTGGCTATAGGAGGAGAGGATGCACTTAGACCCTGTGCCTCTGGCTCCAGGCACAGCATGACCACCACCACCATGCTGTCCTAATGCGCCCCTCGAGGGGGCTTCAATGTCATTTCCATAGATAATTCACCCATCGTGTCCGCGGGTAAAAGCACAGGAACCAGAAGGATTTATAGGAGTTATTAGGACTGCTGTGTAATTCAATAACAGCGGGTTCAATGAGGAGGCGTAGACCGTTTAAGGTCGCCATAGAAAATTGTTCTGGATGGTACTGAATGTTCCCCACATGCGATATAGACGGTAAATGAAACAGTTCATTGTTGCGGAACCGGATAAATCAAAGAGGTTAATTGTTGGGGAGGGCTTCTTTAAAGTCCTCTTTGTGGAATAGGTTTAGGTCTGCCTGTCAGAGGAGGAGGAGACATTCTGAATGAATGAGTGAGTGAGGAGATGATGTCTTCACAACGGTCACAACTTATGTCTTGTTGTGGGTGTTGGTTTTTTTTGGGGAAGGTTGAACCACGAATGGATGAACCGGAATAGCCCGTTGACGTTCAGAACTTTACGAGAAGCCGTTTTAACAGTCCAGCACTCAAGATAATTTTAATGCATATTGTTTGTTGTTGTTTTTTTGCAAAATGAGTGTTGAACGAAACAGCATTAGGAAGAGGGCCAGAAATTGTCATTGATGTGGGGCTCTTCAGAACTTTTAACACTTCACTGTTGACTCATGTGTTGTTGTGGATGTTGCAATAGTGTGTCTCCCCACTTGTATTCCAAACAAAGTACTTCGGTTAAAGTAAAAAATGTAAAAACAGAGATTTTCAGAGAGCCCTTCCAGGACCATGGCTGTGCCCTACTTGGTGGTCCAGCAATGTCGGGTCAAGTTTGTTTATCTCGCAGGAGGAACCCCGACCCCCCCCTTGGGGCCTTGTAAAAGACATCGACAACATATTAACCTGCATGTGACTGTTGTTGTAGCAACGTAATTAGATCTCACGTGGAACACATCAACAAACTTTATGTGCAGCACGTTTATTTGATTTTACAACACTTGATGTTGATTCCTACTTCGTCATCCTCCCACGACTGCTGTCTTTTTATGACTGTTTTTACTGGTTCCTATTGTGTTCCATCGGACATCTCACCTCTCTGTTTGAACAGTGGCGTATAAATAAGGTTTTACTGAATTGCTTACTAACTGTAAAGTGAGGGTTGAAAGGGGGCTTCTGATTGGACGTTACTGCATATTTACCACAGTAACCTTGGGGTTAGACCGAGGGTGCGCCCGACTCGTGTCCTGTGTGTGTTCTGCCCACGTGCTTTTGAGCAACAGACACGAAGAGTCAACAGATGGATTACAGGCCAGAGGTCATGCTGAGCACTTAAAGGTTAAAAAGAGTCAACCCTGGACACCTACCCGTGCATGCGCACCAGAAAAGTATAATCTGCATGTGACCCAATGTGTCGTTTCTGGAAACAAAAAGAAAATAGTTTTCAGTTTCACCTGATGGGTGGGTGGTCCTCCCAGCATCCCCGGTGCTTCTAATTTAATTAAAGTGTCTCAAAAAAAAAATGTCTCAAAAATCCCCACACTAAAGTCACGGTACATCTGGAAACCAATGGACACGCCTCCCGACTGTGATTCCCCGTTGCTACGGCGACGCATCGCAGACTGGGGTTTACTAGTCTGCTCTCCCAATCCCCTCTCCAACAGGAGATTAAGGGGTACTAGGGGGTAGGGGGGCCTGCCGAATGGGACAGGCCCAGCAACGTGTGGTCCCGTGGCGGGCTGGGGGAACGGCAAAGAGGCCCTCCCCGGTCCGCACCTTCTGGGGCCTCCTGGCATCTGTTATTATTTAATAACCTGCCTGTAGCTCCTCCCCCTCTCCCTCATCCGGCTCCGCCCCCTCCTACTCGGAACACAATGTGGCTGCGGGGAGCACCTCATTACAGCAAATAGTCCTCTGAACCCCACACTGGGACGGTACACGTGCACACACACACATACACACACTGCTGTGGTCATGTGATCCCCATGCTGCTCTTCATCGCTGTGTTCATAATTTATATTCAAAATAAAAGACAGTCACACCATTATGAGATGCCATTACATGTTTGGATATGGTCGACGAGGAGCAGTTGTCCTCCACAGAGATGTGATGGAGATATAGACTCATGGAGATAGCCAGTTTTATAGTCAAAAATGAGGTTTGAAACGTCAGTGAAAAAGAAAAACTAGTCTTGGTCTGATACCATACTTTAAATATGTACTTCAATGTAATGACCCTCATTTTGACGGTTTAGAATAGTATTTCTATTAGCCTTGTTTCAAGTTTCAAGTATTTTATTGTCACTTCACAATTTACACGTGAGTATAAGCAGTGAGTGAAAAACTTTTTGTGCAAAACGCCCGACAACCGACAGTAATTATAAAAGAATACAAAATAGAATAGAACTACAAAATAGAAATAGAACTGTGCAAAACCTTGCAACTATGAATGCTTGAAACTTGCTTTATTCTTATATTTATGTACCACAGCGATATATTGCTTTCTCCTTCAACAAATGTACTCTTTGTAAGTCGCTTTAGATAAAAGCGTCTGCCAAATGCCCTAAATGTAAATGTAAATGTGTAGAGACCATACCTTTTTATTCTAGGAGGAGTACATGAAATGAGAACTTTAATTTGTACTTTCCGTTAACTACAGCGCCATAGAGAGCAGGCAGCAGCTATGATCAGTGCTGCTTGTGCCACACGGCTCTGGGAGCGACTGATTGCTCTTGGACACCGTGTGACATTTGCTTAATCATAACTGTGACCCTGAAAATCAGCTTGTGCTCTGAATGAGGATTATGAAATCAGCAGTGAAGAGCGTAATTGACAGAATAGAATAGCAGAGAATAGAGACGATGGCAAGATGATAACAGCTATTACAAAATTGCATATGAGCATTTTGACTAACATAAAAAGATAGATAAGGGGGTGTGAGGGGGGTGATTATCTCAAATCATAGCCCACAAAGTCCCTGAACAATGCAGAGTGGAAACAAAACTAAACACTAATCATTACAATATGTTTTACGCACATTTAGCCTATAACTATTGAATCCATTCTGCCCCTTCTCCTCATGTTATTCTCGAACATCTCTTTCTGTTCACCCCCCGGCCCCCCCACCCTGGGCCTTGCCTCACAGCAACAACAGACACACACAGTGCACACACACACACACACATTCACAAGTACTATCTAGGATTACAAGTAACAGACAGCGATGCTTCAAATCCAACGATGCTCCGTGTGTGTGTGTCGGCCTCCCTACACACATGTGGAATGTGTGGGGAACTCTCTCACACACACACACACACACACACACACACACACACACACACACACACACACACACACACACACAGAGGGCCATATCTCTCACACGCTGAGTCCACACCACGTCCCGTAATAACATATTCATAACGATCAGCAGTAGTAGCCTACTTTGCGGGCAGACCGTGTGCATGTGGCACACCGGCCATCCTAGACTCTGGGGCAAAATCGAATAAATTGTGCTTGATCACATGTCATCATCATTTATTTCCAAAAAATTAAACCATAAAACCATGCATATACAGTAGGCTACACACGTCTGAATATCCAACAAGCAAAGAAGGAGCAACATGTAATAAGGAACAGATATGCAATTTCCCCAAACATTTTATTGGGGGGGGGGGGGGGGGCAAACATTCGCCTGGTTTGCCTCTCCTGGCTGTGTGCCCCCTGCAGATGCATTGTGGTGAACAGTGTGTTCAACACATGATCGGCCGTGTGGAAACTATAGCGGCTACAGCCTATAGTGCCCCTTTTTCCATAAGCCAGAGAGAGAGGGAGAGAGGGGGGGAGAGAGAGAGAGAGGAGAGAGAGAGAGAGAGGTGGTCTTTACCTGATGTGGCATATCAAGCTTCACACTTTGCACAGTAGCAGCAGCAGCAGCAGCAGAGCGGGACGTCCAGAGTGGGTCGGTGTGGGGCTGGTGGGCTGGTGGGGAGAGAGGGTGGGGGGGGGGCGGGTAGGTCGTCGCCAGATTTCCTCCTCCACACGGCGGCCGGTAGGCGATGATGCGACCTGGCGGCTGGCGGCGGCGGTGAGGGGGCAGCGTTTACGATTCCCTCGCTGAAAACTTGTTGGTGGGGGGGGGGGGGGGGGGGGGGGGGGGGGATTCTCCTCGGCCAAAAAACTGTCGTCAACAAAAACAAAAAAAACAACAACAAAGGAGGAGGAGAAGGGGGGGGGGTTATAATATAATATGGTGAGAAGAGAATTACGCAAAACCGATTACGGTTACGACGACCGATCGAGGCGGGATTTGGGCACACGGGGACTCAGACTCACAACAACTGAGACTCAGACAGTGAGTGAGTGGGTGAGCCTCGGACGTAGAGTCAAAGCAAAGCAAAGCAAAGCAGTCCTGTTAAATGACCGCGAATAAAATAAAACCCACGTAGTCGTAGTGACCCGCGTGTCCGTCCGTCCGTCTGCTCTCTGCGCGTCGACTGCGCAGCGGCGGTCCGTGCGCTGTAACGCAATAAGGACCAGCGGCAGCGGTAGTAGGCTCGGTGGTGGTGGCGGCGGCGGCGTCGGGGCACACGCGTTGTTGTTTTTGCGCCAAACGCGTGTCAAAATATTGCGGCGAAAGAGGAGGAAGAGGAAGAGGAAGAGGAGGAGGCGACCGCCAAACAGCAGCCGCCGTCACAACCACAACAAAAAAGAAGCGTGCGTTCGACTCGGCCCCTGGACGCACTCCCCCCCCCCCCCCCCCCCACTACGCTCAAAAAAGCCAAACAACACACACACACACACACACACACACCAAAAGGACAATACCGTTATGTGTTGTGTTATTTGAGATATAAGCGGCAGAGATCATTTACGTTAATCCACGCGGAGAGCCACGTAGCCGAGCGCAGCGTTGTAGAGATGTCTGCATAGATGGACACCACCTCTCTCTCTCGCTCTCTCTCTAGCTCGCTCTCTCTCTCTCGCTCTCTCCTGTCGTCCCGCCCCGCAGATTATGAGAGAGGAATATCTATACATATATCATTCACCGCGACCAATCACGGCGCGCCGCTAAACCGACGTCTCTCTTCCTATTGGAGGAGCGAGCCGTCTGTCAACGGAGTGTTGCCGCCGACTCTTCTACCATATAGGGGTGTGTCGTGACGCAAGAGACACTCCTGTAGCCCCTGGAGTAAACACGTTTGAAAAAGTTTGTTCTTTATGTTAGACTTACGTAATATAGATCAAAGGTAAGCGGCGACGGTGTAATTCACGTGTAATCGTATTCCGAATTATGGAATACATTTAGGCTCTATTTATGTTGAGGTGTAGCCTAATGAACCCCACGGGGAACACTGTAGCTTAAACAACGGCAAATATCTAAGATGACAATTTGAAACAGTCGCTTGTTAACGTGTGTACGTGTGCGCGGGTGCGTTTGTGCTAGCGTGTGCCCGTCTCACGTCACGTGTGCATCATGCGTGCCTTAGTGCGTGGGTGCACGTGTGTGTGTGTGTGTGTGTGTATGTGCACGCCTGTGCTTGTGTGTGTGTGTGCATATGTGTGCATGCATGTCTGTGCACAGGGCAGGGAGGGTGCGTGTGTTTACATTAGTGTATGCTGTGTTTATGGACACATATGCTTAGCTTCAGTCAGACCACCAGGAATGCAAGCTGGGCCTCGTGTCTGTCAGCCAGCCATACGTAAATACCCTGGCTTGGCCCCGGTAGCCTACAGACAAACACTATGGGAACACACGGTAGCCTACAGAAACTATGGGAACACACGGTAGCCTACAGACACTAAATGGGAACACACGTTAGCCTACAGACACTATGGGAACACACGGTAGCCTACAGACACTATGGGAACACACGGTAGCGTACAGACACTTTGGAAACACACAGAACCCTCCAGACACTATGGAAACACACGGTAGCCTACAGACACCAAGGGAACACACGGTAGCCTACAGACACTATGGAAACACACGGTAGCCTACAGACACCAAGGGAACACACGGTAGCCTACAGACACTATGGAAACACGGTAGCCTACAGATATTCACTATGGAAACACATGGTATCCTACAGACACTATGGAAACACACGGCAGCGTACAGACAGTATGGGAACTCACGGTAGCCTACAGACAATATGGGAACACGTGGTAGCCTACAGACACGACGGGAACACGTGGTAGCCTACAGACACTGGGAACACACGGTAGCCTACAGACACTGGGAACACACGGTAGTCTACAGACACTGGGAACACACGGTAGTCTACAGACACTATAGAAACTCACAGAACCCTACAGACACTATGGAAACACAAGGTAGCCTACATACACTATGGGAACACACGGTAGCCTACAGACAGACACACTAATTCATCACCGTGAACTAATCATCATAGTGACAATCCACAAATCATATCAAGTCATATCTTATTTATGCATCATACCAGCACATACAGAATGGAGTAGTGGTATGTGCTAATGCTGCTGTTTCTATATGCATTTTAATAATACTGCAGAGGGTCATACAGGCGTGTGTGTGTGTGTGTGTGTGTGTGTGTGTGTGTGTGTGTAACTCGGTTTTTTTTTACTACACGTGCAGGAATCTAGGCCATCAGGTCTTTGTGTCTGAGAGGAGAAGCGGTGTGTGTGTGTGTGTGTGTGTGTGTGTGTGTGTGTGTGTGTGTGTGAGTGAGAGTGTTGGTGTGTGTGTTAGACATGCTTGTTTGCATGCATAAAAACACTGTGGTCACAATAAACAGGTCTCTCTTCCCTGGTGTTTTAAACACTGCAGAACACATACTAAGTACACTGGCCAAACTCTATTGTTTACTGTCACCATCTCTCCAGTTATCTCTCAGTGTCTCTCTGTCTGAGAGAGAGAGTGTATCCCTCTGTCTCTCATTGTTAGATAGCTTAGAGTTTAGAATTATTGTTTCCCCAATATCGTTCTTGAAACTTTGCCATGCCAATAAAGCATTTGCAACGACGTTTTATAGTATTGTTACCTTTTAATGTTTGTGTAAAGTAGTTTATATTCTACTGCCCTTATACATCACTGGTACTTTAAATGTCACTTTTCTAACCTTTTTGTAGTACTTTATATCACCCTTTTTTTCACTTCTTACATTTTGTATATTATATATATATAAATGTTTTAAACGTTATAAACGTTTAATAAACGTAGTTTGAACTGCTTTAGCAATGCAAATGTTTATGTTCCATGTCAATAAAGCGTTCGGTTTTTTTTTAAAATGTAATTGCTAAAGGAGGGAGCGAGAGATACAGACAGAGACACAAAGAGAGAGAGAGAGATGGAGAGACACAGAGAGACAGTTAACTATACAGACAGATATACAAACACGGAAGACTAGAACCAGAGAGAGAGAGAGCTGCAGACAGACACGGATAGAGAGAGAGAGAGAGAGAGAGTATTTTCTGGTCACCTGGCTCCCGCGGTGCGACTGGTCCCAGCTGGAAAAGCAAACAGGAGGAGAGGGAGCTGTCAGTGGGTGCAGCTCCCACGCGGCTGGCCTCTCCCTCTGCAATGAATGCTCTCCTCACACTCCCCCTGGATTAGAGTTTTGGTCGGTCGCTCACGGTGCAGACGTCTGGCTCACAACCAATGGGGAGACCCAGGGGTTAGGGAGTCAGAGGGTAGGGGTTAGGCACCCAGGGGTTAAGGAGTCACAGGGTGTAGGGGTTAGGGAGTCACAGATGGTAGGGGTTAGACACCAAGCGGGTAGGGAGTCACAGAGGGTAGGGGTTAGACACCAAGTGGTTAGGGAGTCACAGGGGGTAGGGGTTAGGCACCGGCAAGGGGTAGGGTTTAGGGAGTCACAGAGGGTAGGGGTTAGGGACCCACAGGGGGTGGAGACAGGTGGTAGGGCTTAGGGATCCACAGGGGGTACGGGGTAGGGATCCACAGGGGGTAGGGGTTAAGGAGTCACAGGGGGTAGGGCTTAGAGATCCACAGGGGTTAGAGACACAGGGGGTAGGGGTTAGGGAGTCACATGGGGTAGGGGTTAGTGTACCACAGGGGGTAGGGGATAGGGTGCCACGAGGGGTAGGAGCTGGAGTGCCATAGGGGGTAGGGGTTAGGGAGTCACAGGGGGTAATAAACATAATGTAATATTGTAATATTACAATACATATAGTAATATGTATTGTAATATTGTAATATTACAATACATAGTAATATGTATTGTAATATTGTAATATTACAATACATAGTAATATGTATTGTAATAGTAATATTACAATACATATTGTAATATTACATAGTAATACATAGTAATATTGATTTGATAAACATAGCAAGCAAGCAAAGTTTCACGTTAACAGAAACTCCACACTTTGTATAACAAGGGATAGTACACTTTGCCATAAGTACAATATATTATTCATGCTGCTCATCTTGTTCATTGTTGTGATTTCAATAATATTGATAGTAAATAAATAAAAACAATTTCATGATATAATATTACCATGCGGCTTCTTCCTCACAATCAATACACTTCCTGTGTTTCCTGCAGGAAAAAAAAAAAACATTTAGCGGCTGATGTGGCGTGTCATTTTCAATCTAATCTAATATATTTAAACGTATTGTTATGAAGAGGGAGGCTATATTCGAACCGCATGGCAGAAAATTTGATTTGGTTCACACGAGCCCAAAGCAACAATGCAAACGTTTGGCCTCGGAACGTAAATGTATTTATTTACTGGTGAATTGAGGACACTTATCTTTTATTGGATGGAAACCCGCTTGTTTTAAAAGGGTCCAATTACTGGCCCTGCAGCGCAGTCACAATAGGGGCCTTCAGTCCCGACACCCGCGTGTTTTCACCGGCCCTGAAAACACAAGTAACCGCTGCAGGAGCGGACTCTCCCCCGGCCTCAGAGGAAGCATGTTTAGAAGGATAGTTTCCACTGGGTTTGGGGCTTTTGAGGAAACGCAAAGCGCATCGGTGTCTGGTCGGAAAGCGAGGGGTGGGAAACTCCATGCCGAGTCAGACAGACAGACAGAGAGAGACAGACAGACAGACAGACGGACAGACTCACGGTGAGACCAGTCATGTCGGCCGTAAATCATCTCAATCATAACCGTCCAGGTGGCGAGCGGTTTATGAACATCCCATCTTCTGTCGTTTTGTTTTGGTTGTGAAAGCTTTGGATTTACTGGGAGGAAGACTGCGATGGCACTTCAAGAACATTCCACTGGCACGCGGCTGGACGACAACAAACTGCCCTGTCATCGCCCAACTGGCAAGAAACACTGTCATCAGAACCACATGGTCCAAATCTGTCTGTCTGATTCTTCTAGTTTTCTATTGCCTCGTTTTTCTTTTGGTCTTTGTCTTTCTTACATTTTCCTCAATTTCTTTCTTGCTTTCTTTCTCTCTATCTATCCATCTGTATTTCTTTCTTTCATTATGTCTGACTTTCTTTAGCCTTAATTTCCTTCCTTCAGTAGGATTATTAATTTGTAGTTAATTCATTCATTGGACACTATTGATTGATTGTAGAGGATGGCTGTATTTCTTAGTGTTTAAATTAAGTTTAAATTAGGCATGAAAGCAGCTGAAAAAGGAGGAGAACCAGCAGTTGTTGTAAACAGTCATAACAATCTCACATAGATCAGGTCTTTCTACTATTTCTTCATCTCCCCCTCCTCCCCCTCCCTCTCTCTCCCCTCTCTGTTTATTGCTCACAGCCTCTGACCTAGTGGAGTCTGTGCAGATAAGAGATAGAGAAGAGATCGAGAAGACATAGTCTGCATTTGAATCTGTGAGAAAGGAGAGCGAGAGGAAAGTCAGAATAACAGCACGTAATACATGGTGGCTTTTTGTGTAAGCATTTCTAATTCACTCTCACAACAAACAACCACACGCACACACAGCGCTCTCACCCGTGTCTCTCACCACATCTCTCCCTCTCCCACGTTTAGATAATAACCAAGTGCTTTTGTGGAGATGTTTCATTTCCTCAGGCAATGCCTCGGGGAGCCCACAGGGGTCCTCCTCGGGCGTAATACACACAACATGAAGCCCTGACTGTGCGCCACATGTCACGTGACACATGACTACCTGCTCTTTTCAACCTGGCTGCATGCACCCCATGCACCCCGAAAACAGGACTCTCACCAGGGTTACCATACCCACCAGAAACACGCAGACTCTTAAGAGGGTTACCACACCCTCTTAAAATACAAAAACAACCACCCCCAAAATGTCATTTATCCACTCACCCGCAGCATAGGGACATAGTATTCTACAGGGGGTGCAAATGCATGTTTTCACAACCGCACTTGTCCTCTGTCTGGTCACCAGCGCCGGCTAGTCATTCGTTTTCCAGGGGAGCCCCACGGAGTTCTGCTGGCCAACTAATAGAGCTAGTGTTGGCATTCTATGTGGTGGAGAGAGAGAGTGTGTGTGTGTGTGCGTGCTTGCGTTTGTGTGCATGTGTGTCCTCTTCGGTGAGATGTTCTCAGGGGGACATAAGGTCTCTAGGAGAGAGTCTCTAGGAGCGGTTCTCTGGGAGCGTTCTCTCTGAGAGTTTCTCTGGGAGAGGTACTCTAGGAGAGGTTCTCTGTGAGCGGTTCTAGGTTCTCTAGCAGCGTCTTTTGTGACAATTGATCCTGCCACACCCCACCTTATAAGTGGCTCTGCTGGGCTCCTCCTCCCGACGACCAGAACAAAGATAATTGGTTGAAACCCCCCTTGTTGAAATCTGTTGTAGAGTTGGCACAATGTTAGTGTCAGCGCTCCGCCTGAGTGTGTGTGGTGATTGGCTGGTTGATCCTGTGTGTCTTGATCACCCAATGCACAACAGGTATGCAGCCTCACCACCCAGCCCCAGACTCTAATCAGCCTGACTCGGGGCCAGGTGAGGCTGCTTAAACCACCCACCCACCACACACACTCCACAGCCCTCGAGGAGCGGTGTGTTCTGAGAGAGAGAGAGCGGTCTCGTCCTGCTCCACCGGTGGTGGGTTCATCTTGCAGGTCACACAAACACATGTGACTGGGATCAGCGTTCACTGAAGTACATTCTGGGTAACAGATTACGACACGTCACGATTTGACCATAGGTTAATGTTTTGGTGGAGGGGGGAGGTGGGGGTGGGGGTGAGTGGAGACACAGAGACGACAAGACAGATGTTGCAACATCGGGGTTACGTGAGGTTCTCGTGTTATTGAGTCAACGAAAGCATTGTTGGTTATTTGTTGCTGCATTCTATGTGTGTGTGTGTGTGTGTGTTGTCTGTGGATTTTGTGTGAGCGTTCATCCTTAGTCACCTCACTTTCATGTCCCTGACGAGCATAGCGGATCAGCCCCGCCAGGACACAAAGCTAAGTACTCACACAGTCAGCTTCATTCCACGCCAACGTTTGTGTGTTTCTGTCAGTTTATACTTTCAGCCATTTTCTAATATCATACGACGACTGCTTCATTTGCATGTTGTGAAAATGAAAGTCACTCCGTTTCTGTGAAAGACTCCAGAAGAAGACGGAATTTCTCTAAAATCGGACCGTTGGAGAACACGGAACAACCAATGACGTCAGCCGTCCAACTTTTCCGATTTTTTTTGTTCCACGGAAATGCGGTTGGTGTTGCAACTTGCAGACACGCAATGTGCATATGAAGTAGTGCTCTCTTCATCTGGAGCAGACACTATCCAGGCATTACTATTACCATTATTATTATTATTATTATTATTATTATTACTACCACAAGCCGCAGATTATGGGGTGTGGGTCCGGGTCGATGCAGCACGGGTGTAGAAGCTCCTGTCCATCGGCTGCCATCAGGTCCATGCGCTCGCCTGCTCTTTCTTTCCCGCCTAAGCTGATGACATCATCATACACAGTGATGCGTGCCAGTCCTGCTGGGGGATCCTGGGGGCGGGGGGGGGTTATCTTCAACTGTTATTGTTGACTCCCCTGTGACGCTAGCCCTGGGTGGGAACTGACTGCCAAACAGTTGTTGAGCGCACGCACACACACACACAAAAGCGTGCACACACACACACAAACAAAAGCGTGCGCACACACACATAAAGAAAAGCATGCACGCATACACACTCTCACACACACAGACTCATGCATGCACAAAAGTGTCTTCCTTCACTCTCTCTCTCTCTCTCTCTCTCTCTCTGCACCGCGTATTCACATCAACTATACAGTATAGTCTTATAGTCCATAGTCCAGTATAGTCCATATACACAGACCACAGCACATAAAGCGCACACACACACACACACACACACACACACACACATACTTTCTCTGAAATCCATTGCCTGTTCAGCCAATAGAAGGTATGTTACCAAAGACTTCCAGGTTTACTGTCACACATTCAGCCAATGGGAAGCCTCCGATATTAAAGACTTCCTGGTTTATCGTCAACTGTTCAGCCAATGGAAAGCCTGCGTCACTGTAGGTGTTGGGAGGACAGCGATTGGGTGTAGAGCGAATGGTCTCTCTGGAGGCTGTGATGACAACAGATTAAATGTTCTTAAGGGTTTAAACACGGCGGCGGCTCTGTGTTCTTAATTTACACTCTGGAGACTTAGCAGTCACTCAGCAGGTGCACGCGCCCGAAAATAGAGCCCTTAGTGGCCTGTTGTTGAGGGCCCCTCACAAGGGCTTGTTATCACCACTCTGAAGTCACTTCACTTTGACTCTCCACCCCAACAACAACCTGTTCCAACTTCTGCAGTCAGGCAAGCGCCTCCGTAGTCACACTGCTAGAACACAGAGGCTAAAACAGAGTTTCTTTCCGGAAGGCCATCAGGACTGTGAACTCTGACCTCACTAGGTCCCCTCCCACTGCCCACTCCCATGCACATAACCTGATACTAAATTAGTATATTGCCCTGTTGATATGCCTACTTGATATGCCTTATTGATATGACTACTTTTTATTATTTTTACTTTTATTATTATATTCCAAAAGAAATGGAATTATATTCCGAAGAAAAACCTGCTGCTTTGCTGTAAAGACTGTAAATAGTCTGAATATTTGATTCTCTGTTTATTTGTATTTGTTCTGATGCACATTCCGCTGGGCATTGCCAGTTTTTCATTTCACTGCATATCCTGTATGTGACAATTAAACTTCTTGAATCTTGAATCTTGAACTTGAGACTTGACATGACATCAGACACTGAACACACTGGCATGCTGTTTAACTCTCTTTGGACAAATGTAATGATTGTACGTCGCTTTGGACATTTGGTCATTTGTTTTCCACTTCTTTGTCTGTATCTCTGTGTAAGCAGTGTATATTGCATTGGACAATGTATTTGACTTCCATCGAATGAAAAGTGTCAGGATCTGAGGGAAAGCACTGCACCAGGAGAGTCCCTCCAATTGCAGCAGGGACCGTAAGGCCTCCTTAAGATGTCCTTACCTGACTCGCTAATGACAATATTCACTGTTAGTCACTTTGAATAACCAGTGCTCCACCATCCTTACAATGTGTCACAACGCCTTTCTCCCCAAAACGAAATTGTTTACGTGATGGAAGCTGCCACCGAACGAGAATCAGAGGAGGTAGTTCTACCACTGGCTTCTAGCAACCCCTAGTGTCCAAGAGATCATTACTACAAGAGGGTCTGGCAGACAGTAGTGTCGGTACACTTCTAGAACATCCACGCTTTTGTAGTGTACCATTACTGGCACACACACACACAAACACTGAGTTTGTGTGTGTGTGTGTGAGTGTGTGTGTGCCTGTGTGTGTGTGTGCCAATGTCTAAGTGTGTGTGTGTGTGTTGGCATGCACTAATCTGTAGGTCATTGTGGGGTCATGGTGGATAGGCAGCTGTCCTGTTTCAACCAGAGTGTTGAGAGTTGGGCAGCATCTGGAACCATCTCTCCTACCCTTCTTAGTTTCTACAATAGCCTTCTCTGGGACCGTCTGCTGCCAGGGGAACCAAGGGCAGGTATGGAGAACATCTCGATATAAAAGGAACAGGTTTTTGCCTGAAAACTATGAAAATCTGTGTTCTCTGCCCTTCAAATCAAGGAGGATATATGTGTGTCTATAATATAATAGACACACATAAGATAAGATAAAACTTTGTTGATCCGAAGGAGATTGGTGTGCCAGAAGTTTCATAGCAATAGCATAATAAACAAGAGAAATAAACAATAGAATAATAAAAGTTATGACTATGCAGAGCAGATAGACTGTAGTGATATTCACAATGATCGGTGTTGTTGTTTTGCATATTTGTTCCACTTGATTTTATTCATACAATTCATTGTGACATGAACTTTAACTTTTTATAAAGGTCAATTGTTCCACGTGTATACTTTGTTACACTGAGGCCGTAACACGGTGAGTGAAGGAGAAAAATACAAAAATAAGTACATTTTAAGGAGGATTTTTAAGCATCAATCCAAAGCACAATGACATGTGGAAACCAGTTGTGTCTGAGTCATGTAGGGCAGTGGTTCTCAAAGTGGGGTCCCCGGACCCCTGGGGTTCCGCGACCCATAGCCAGGGGGTCCGCGAAATAATTTGCTATAAATTATACAATTGTGCTGAATCATAGGAGGTGCATCGACTAGTCGACTAATCGACTCGTCGACGTAATGACCAGAAGTCGACTCCTGCCAAACACGGACTTGCGCATCAAGTGTGTGTAACCCTTGGCTGTTGGTCCCTGTCTGCAGGTATCTCTCCTAACTGATTTAGTCTCTGCGTTGTGTTTGTGTGGATGTCAGGGGAGACAGACTGGGACACGTGGCTCTTGGATTGTGGTTCAGACCATAGGAATAGCCTCTTTTATTCTCTCTTCTTCCAGTAAGCACAATTCCACTCCTCAGGTAAGTAGTCACCTTAACACACACAAGAGGGAACTTAATTTCTACATGGTGCACAAAAACATTACTCCTTTTGGCACAATAAAAAAACACTTTGGCTATGGCACTATGGCTAAAAGTTGCCTAACACATGGGTAACAACTCTGCGACAACCTCACAGGATTTAATTACAAAATAAACTCAAACTGGTTAAACCCGCCTCATTATACACACAAATATCTTCGTATACTGAACATTCAAACATATTAGGTGGATGGCTTATTTTAGTGTAGATATTTAATGGATTGTGCAACTCGTGCTTTTCACTGCTTACCTTAACACACACAAGAGGGAACTTAATTTTTACGGTGGCTGCGCAGAGCCAGAAGGCAAAGCTTTCAAATGCCCAAAAGAAAATAAAGTCTGCCACCTAGTGGTTCACTTTTAGACCATCTTACATCCACCCCCTCTTTGTTTGATGGCGTCCCAGCCATCAGATTTTTGAGAAAAAAAACCAAAACTAAACCCATCCACTAAACATATTTACAACAAAGAAAAAAACATGTGGTGTAAGTGCGTGCTAAGTCGAGCTTAGTTATGGCCCGCAGCTCTCCTTGCTTTGACCCTCTGCCACAGTCTCCATCCTCTCTCTATCTTATTCTGATCACTTTCCAGCCTTGGGACTTGCAACTCATATGACAGTCTTTTAGGGGGGCGTCTTCCTTCCATCCTTGGTGGATTTTTCCGAGGAGCATTGGATTCATGAAGCAACTCGTCATTACTGGTCAGTCCTTCACTCCACTGTCCTGTCTCCATGTCCTCATGATCTGCGTTTGTTCATCCATCGTCCATTTCTGTCTTCCCTCCACATGACACACTTTAACCAAGACTCTATCCCCTGGTCTGAAACCCTGGCTTCTTGCTTTTCGGTCGTAGTGTTTTTTCTGTTGTTCCTTGGCGTGTCGAGACATTTGGTCAGCCTGGGCATAGGCATGCGACAGAGAGTCCTGGAGGGTCTGAACATACTCACTGTACCCGCATGGCTCCTCGTTATTGGAGAGTCCAAATGCCAGATCGACTGGGAGACGGGGATGTCTGCCAAACATCAAGTAGTATGGTGTGTACCCCGTCAAGTCATGGCGTGTACAGTTGTATGCATGGGTCATGGCATCCACATGTTCAGGCCAGCGGGGCTTCAGGTGGGGTTCCAGTGTCCCCAACATGTCCATGAGTGTCCTGTTAAACCTTTCAGTAGTCCCATTGCCCTGAGGGTGATAAGGGCTTGTGTGCGTCCTGATGATGCCTGTACATTTACACAGCTCTTTGACTACTGCACTTTCAAAGTTGCGTCCCTAATCTGCATGCAATTTTGCCGGGAAACCAAACCGGCAGAAGTAGTTTTTCCAAAGGACCCTAGCCACTGTAGTGGCTTTTTGGTCTTTGGTGGGGTAGGCCTGTGCATATCGAGAAAAATGGTCTGTAACAACAAGCACGTTTTCGAGGCCACCCTTGGACTTCTCCAGAGTCAAAAAGTCTACACAGACCAGTTCCATGGGGGTACTCTGCTGACCAGAGGAGCTCTGAGGCCTGCTATGGGTGTCTTCCTGAGGCAGCACCTCTCACACTGCTCACACCATGTTTTTACATCCTGGAATATCTTCGGCCAGTAAAACCTTTCTCTTATCATCTGGAAGGTCCTTCCAAACCCCAAGTGCCCTGAGTCATCATGAAGAGCAGTTTTAACTGACACGTAGTTTCTCTACATACATAATACCATCTTTCACCACTAACCTCCCCCACTCCTTTAAGAGAAGACACACTGGCCCGCCAGCTTCAATCCTTTCACTGCACCTCGGCTTTTGGTTGCGAGTCCTGTAATGTAGGACTGGGCCGATGACTGGATCTTCTTTTTGCCCTACCCAAATCTCCTGTTTCGTCATGGCTGGAAGTGACTCTGTCCCCACCTCCCCATAAGGCTCAGTGGGCTGCAACATCTGGCTGGACCAGGTCCCTCTGAGCCAATTGTAGGCTCACCTGGAGGGCCTCCTGTTTCTGGGTCGCACTGCGTCTGCCTGCCACCCTGCTTTCTGCCTCTCACTCGCTGAGGACAACATTGGAGGGCCTGGGTGACCTCATGGCTAGTCATACGGGAAAGGGCATCCGCATTGGAGTTATCCCGCCCCCGACGGTACTGAACCTCAAAGTCAAACGTAGATAGCTGAGACACCCACCGTTGACCTGTAGCATCCAGCTTTGCCGTTGTCATCACATACTTCAGGGGGTTGTTGTCTGTGAGGACTGAGAACCATAGAGGTGATTGTGGAATTTACTCGTCACTGCCCACTTCAGAGCTAAAAACTTGAGTGTGTGCCGGGTACCGTGTCTCCGCTGGACTCAAACCTCTGCTGGCATAGGCTATGACCCTCTCAGCCCCATCCTGGACTTGTGCCACCACTGCCCTGAGCCTGAAGCGTCTGTCTGAAATGGCAGATTATAATTTGGATAGCCCAGTACTGGAGCGGTGGTCAGCTGTACCTTCAAGGACTGAAAGGCCTCCTCACACTCATTTGTCCACAAGAAAGCTAGGTCCTGACTTGGGACTTTCTTTCCTCCTCTCTTTTTCTTTCTAGGATCCCCAGAGGTGAGACGGTACAACGGGGCAGCCAGCATGGCGTAGCCCTTCACGAACCGTCTATAATACCCGGTGAACCCCAGAAACTGCAGCACTTCCTTCCTGTCAGTAGGTCTCGCCCAGTCCCTGACCTTGCTGATTTTATCTGGGTCTGTCCTGATGCCCTCCGCAGACACTAGATGACCCAAGTACTGAACCTCCTTTCGCACAAGCTGACACTTTGAGGGCTTTAGCTTTAGGCCATGTTGCCGAAGCCGATCAAACACCACCTGTAGCCTCTCTAGATGCTCATCAAAGGTCTGGGAGAAAATGATCAGGTCATCAAGATAGATTAGGAGCTGTGTGAAATTCAAGTCCCCAAAGCAGCAAGTCATCAATCGCTGAAAGGTGGATGGGGAATTTTGCAGCCCAAAAGGCATTCTATTCGCCTCGTATATCCCCATGGGAGTGCTGAACGCCGTCTTATGTTTGTCTTGCTCAGCCACTTCCACCTGCCAGTACCCAGCTGTGAGGTCAAGAGTGGAGAAGTACTTTGCTTGCCCCAGAGCCTCCAGGGCTTCCTCTATTCTGGGCAGGGGGAATGCGTCCCTAGTGCTGCAGGAGTTGAGCTTACGATAGTCAACACATAGTCTCAGTGACCCATCTTTCTTAGTCACAATCACCACTGGTGACATATATGGACTCTTGCTGGGACGAATGACTCCTTCTGCTTCCATCTTCGTCAGAAGCTTCCTCACGTCTTGCCACTGGGATGGTGGGATCTTACGATAGGGGAGGCGAAATGGCCTTGAGTCCACCAAAGGTATTTTATGCTGTATTGTCTTGGTGTGACCATAGTCTGTGGAGTGCTGAGAGAAAGCCCCTGCATTCCTGTCGTTCTACTGCTGCTTCGCTTAGGTCCACACCATAGCTGGGGACCACTTGGTCAAGGCTCAGGCATTTATCATTGTTCTCATTGCCTTTGTATCCCCCCTGTTCACTTTCAGCAACCTCCCATACATTCTGGACAAGGAAGGCTTCTGCCAGGTGAGAGTTTGGCTTGATTGTAACTGCACGTTGTGACATATTCATTAATCGGATGGGGGCACAGCCTTTTTTTACATCAGCAAGGACTTTGGCAACCAACAGGCCTTCAGGGAGCTGTAGGGAGGAGTGGTTTTCAATCAGAGCAGTGTAGGTTTTCCTTTTTGGGCCAGCTCTGATCCTACACATTAAATCCATTTCTTTACCCCCAGAAATGCGTATCTTGTGGCCGGTGTACACAGCAGGACCCACTTTATCATCCAGTTCACCCTGTCCTGTCTCCCCAACCTCCAATATTGCTGTGTACCATTCCGGGTGACTTTCTTTAACCCTGTACAGGAACTGCTGGCCATAGGCTGCTTGGAGGTGACTTTTGGAGGCGCGGATGACATTAGTCCCCAGCAGCAGGGGGACCGTGGAGCGGTAATCAGAGTCAGGGACGACAAAAGCTGGCACCTTGGTGAACTCTTTGCCAAGCACCTTAAGTTTAAGGTCTAGAACACCATAATAGGTTACACTCTGGCCTCCCGCACCCTCTATGGGAACTTTAGAGGGTTTTAGCCTTTGCTCTCGAAGACCCGGGTGGTTGCGCCAATACCCATGGGTAATACAAGTGATTTGTGAGCCAGAGTCCACCAGAGCCCTGCAATTTATTCCATTGACTTCCACCTTTCCTTCATTTCTGGGGCCCACCAATTGGGTTGCCTCTCCTCCATCCCATCCCATCCATGCTTCTTCTTCTGTTGTTGGCGGTCTTGTTGCCTACCCATGGTTTCCCCAGCAACCATAGGCCTTATGGTTTAAAGGCTGAGCTGCCTGGGGAGTGCTCGCATCTTGAGGTGTCACCGTTGGGGGTCGGTGGGCCCAGGCCTGGTTGGGTACTGGGAGACCCTCTCCCTCTCCATCTCGCTCTGCAGACACGGGATACATGTCCCCACTTCCCACACTGGTGGCACACAAAGTCTCGGCCCGAGTTGCTATTTCCTGGGAATTGCTGGCCTGGCGATGGTATAGCAGGGGGTGGTGTAGTGATTCTAGATTCCAGCTGAGACAGCTTGACCAGTTGTTCCTCTTGGCTGTAGGCTAGTTTCTTGACCATCTCAGTCAGCTCAGACAGCTCAGAGGTGTGCCAGATCCCGGAGCTCAGCCTGGAACTCTCTAAAGCTCAGGAGTCTAGGTTTCATTGGTGCAATTCTTGCATACACATCCCCATCAGTCAGCCCTCTCAAGAACTGTCGGGTAAGCTTACTATCCCGGTCGGGGAATGGCTGACCCCCCTGCTGAGTTTGTTCTACAGACCGCAAGGTTGCCTCAAGTGCGATAGCATAAGAGCAGGCAGACTCCCCTGGTCGCTGGCTACGCTCATAAAAGTCAGCCAATGGATCTAAAGAGCCTTGCATGTCGCTGTACTCGGCCCTCAGCTCCTCAAATGCTTTCTCTGGGGTCTGCTCATGGGGGGGCAGATTCAGAACCAGTCTCCTGGCCTCACCACTCAGGTGTCGCACCACAGTCGAAAAGCGTAGGTGCATGGGTAGCCCTATGGCCTCCAGGAGATACTGCATATCGCGTATCCAATCCTCAACCAGCATTTTGCAATCAGCGTTTCCACTAAACACCTGGACATTCTTGACCTGATGCGTCTCTGTGAAACCACCATAGGTCACCGGAGGACAGCCTGGACTAGCTGGACCAGCTGTTCCCATCTCAGGGGTGTTGTGATGTGGAGCTGGCAGGTATGAGTATATGGGTGTGGCTCTGGCTGGAGGAAGAGGATTGGCCTGTGGCATTTCACCTGTATACATGATGGCTTGGAGGTTGGCCACCCCCATCTGGGGATGCCCTGGAGTGGAGATATAGGCAGGAGCTGTTTGGTTATAACCTGTGCTTGTCATGCTCGAGGGGCTGGGTGTATTTGGGACCCAGACACTGGTGACAGAATGGGGCATGGGGGCTGTCGGACCATGAGTGAACGCTTGGGGGTGGGGAAAGGAGGCTTGTAATGCATGCACATGGGTAGTGGGGCTATGCTCTGGGCCTCGGGGGGTTTGGACAGGAAAGGAGGGGGCTGGTGCACCTTGAGTGAAAGCTTGGGGGTAGGGAGTGGAGGCTTGTGATGGATGCACCCAGGTAGTGGGGCCACGCTCTGGGTCTCGGGGGGCTTGGGCAGGAGGAGAGGTGGAAGTCATAATGGTCCTGGGGGGTAGATGCGTAACTGTTTGGAGCCCCAACATGGGAGTCTGGGGTGCCGGAGTAGAAGGTGAGTAACTGGGTATTAGGGCGTGGGCTTGTGGTATAAAAGGAGGGGCACCTGCATGGCCCACATGAGGTTGGGGTACAGGCCGTGCTGCTGGCAGCATGGGGCTGGGATTGATATGACAGGGCACTGAGGCATGTGAACCTCGCATGTATGGTTGAGGTGCGAGGGTAGGCGTGGTCAAATTTTGCTCAAGAGGTTGGGGCTCATGCATGGTCACTGGGGGGGNAGACAGAACCGCAAATTAACGGAGCAAAAAATAACATGTTTTCAAAGTCATTAGAACTGTAGGCCTAATGGTTTTATTAAGTACTCGTATCGGTATTCGGTATCGGCAAGTACCCAAATGTAAGTACTTGTACTTGTACTCGGTCTGAAAAAAAGTGGTATCAGTGCATCCCTACTGGAGATGCCAGGCCCATCAGAATGCGCCCACGCTGCCTGCCCTTGGCTCGTCAGGAGGCTGCAGAACAGGCACTGTGGGAGATGCAGCAGGCGGGCCTCATAGAGCCCTCAGACAGTCCCTGGGCAGCAGCCGTGGTGATGGTGCCCAAGAAGGGGGGTAAGTGGAGACTCTGCGTCGACTACAGGCCCCTGAACGCAGTGACGAAGAAGGACTCTTACCCCATCCCGCGCATAGACGAGGCCCTAGATGTTGTAGCTGGGTCGTCCTGGTTCTCCTCACTGGACCTCCGCTCCGGATACTTCCAGTGCCCTCTTGCTCCGGAGGCCAGACCCAAGACTGCTTTCTACACTAGCAGAGGGCTGTGGCAGTGCGCCTGCAATGCGCCTGCAACCTTTGAAAGGCTGATGGACAGGGTGCTTGCTGGCATCCCCCGGCAGCAGTGTATCGTCTACCTAGACGACCTACTGGCACACGGGGGCTCCTTCCAGGCAGCACTTGACTCACTACGCCGGGTGCTGGAGAGGGTAACTGCGGCAGGTTTGAAGCTCCACCCCGACAAGTGTCATTTCCTGAGGAGAGGGGTGACTTTCCTCGGACACAAGGTGGGGGTGGGGGGCATCAGCACCATGGAGGACAAAGTGAAAGCTGTCCGCGACTGGCCGATCCCAACAGACACCAGACAACTGAAAAGCTTCCTCGGTTTAGCATCCTACTATAGGCACTTTGTGAGGGGCTTTTCCTGTGTGGCCGCTCCTCTGTTCTGTCTGTTACAGAAAGACAAGGAATTCGTATGGGCAGAGGAGTGCCAGGCTGCCTTCCAGGCCCTCCAGGGACTTCTTAGCAAAGCCCCGGTGCTCTCTCCCCCTGACCTGCCTTTCATCCTAGATACGGATGCTAGTAGCGTCGGCACCGGCGCTGTGTTGGCGCAGGAGGGGCCAGAGGGAGAGCGGGTAGTGGCGTATTACAGCAGGACATTTAACAAGGCTGAACGCCGCAACTGCGTCACCCGCACCTGCAACTGCTGGCCATTGTCAGAGCAGTGAGTGGAGGGAGAGCCACGAGGAGGAGTTGCTCAGCCAAGAGGAGGGCTGCTCTGCGGTGGAGGTGGTCTGTCGTGAACTCCGGGAGGTTGACACGACGGGGTGGAGACAGCAGCAGGAGGAGGACACAGACCTTCAACCAGTGCGCCGGTGGGTGGAGCTACAGCAGCGGCCTCCATGGGAAGAAGTGGCCATTCTCTCCCCGGTCACCAAAGGACTGTGGGCCAAGTTCGGGGCGCTGCGGCTGTGTGATGGCGTGCTTCAGCGGGCCTGGAAGGAACCGGCCACAGGAGAGGTGAGGTGGCAAGTGGTGGTGCCTCGCTCCCTGCATGAGGAAGTGCTTCGGATGGTCCATGGGGCTGTGGGCTCAGGACACTTCGGGGTGACTAAGACCCTCCGCCGCCTCCGCCAGGGTTTCTACTGGGGGCAGCACAAGAGGGACGTCGAGGACTTCTGTCGCCGCTGTGATAGCTGCACAGCCCGCAAAGGCCCCCACGACAGGTCACATGCCCAGCTCCAGCAGTGCCCTGTGGGGTTCCGGGGTAGTGGTCCCACCACGTCCACCCCAACCCTCTCCATGGGGGAACCCCGTTCCCACTTCTGACACCAGTGTAACGATCCCCAGGGTGAGAGAATGAATGTCCGGTCAGGACTAAGAGTTGAACAACTTGTTTATTATTAACATTGGTTTCCCAGGTTACTGTCTGGTCGTAACCTAGCCAACCAAACCCAGACTCCACTAAACCCGACTAGTCGACTCGTCGACGTAATGACCAGAAGTCACTGGTCAAACACGGACTTGTGCATCAAGTGTGTATCATTATTATTTAGGTAGAAAAGTTTTAGAATACAAATAGTTCCAATGGCATCTAAGAGTACAAATAGTAGTAAGCATATGCTTAATGCATCGAGGTGGGCGTGTACAACAATATTTACGTTGAGCCGTCAGCGGACGTTGACCTCGTACGGCGTGTTTTTGGGCGGATTCGTGTGTACAACTTTAACTCTTGTTGGCTCAAGGTTCGATTGTGCAACTGTAATACTTCCCCTTCAGGCGCTTGAGCAAGCGAACATCCCGATCACACCGCGCAGAGCCTGCAGAGTGAAGGGAGGCTGCACCATGGGGGTCCCTGCCTACGCGCTCACGATCGCGGTGTCTTTCGTCTTAAGTCCTTTTGCTGGTGCAGAAACTCAAGGTCAGTGCACTACATTAGATTTTACTTTGAGTGCAAAGTGCACATAAGACTAGCGACGGTCAAGCGATACAGGGTTTCACATGTTCAACTTTATTGTTGTGCATATGTTTTAATAGAATACTAATAGTAATCGTATTATTATGAATAAGAAAAACTAATGATCGTGATAATACCAAGAGGAATATTTCGCTGCCACACCTTCATGACCCCTACCCTAGATACTACTGATTATATTATATATATCAACTGGTTTTAGTCAGTAGATGAATGACCAAAATCCCCTCCACTGAATGTGAAATGAGACCATTTCTATTATTATTCTCCAAACTGCCCATGCTGTGTGGGGAAGCAGGTTTTACCAACATTGTTATATTCTTATGCATGCCTTATCAGGAGACTTGCAGGTTGACTTGCAGATTACATCAATGCAATATAATGTTATATGGCCTTGAAAGTTGAAAGTATAGGCTACCAACCATCTAAAGGTCAGACTGGGCTGGGTGGTAATTAGTCTTGGCCTAGTGCTTTATCTTTCTGTATGTCCATTTGACACTTATAAACTAATACAATTTTGCCTAAATGAGTGTAGAAGTCCCTACGCTCACAACTTAATTAATTAACTAACAGTTAATCAATGAGAAAACAATGTATTAAAAAATGCCAAGGTTTATTAAATATACAATATAAAAATTTATCAGTCCACCATAGGTTCTATGACAGGGCCAAGCTCAGAGACGGCCCTGGCTGGATGGCGAAAACAAGAAAAGTTAATTAGTGTGGTTCACCACCAGATAGGCGCAACTAAAGCACAGCAACCTAGTTCACAGCAAACATAAGTGTTCATACACAGCAAACAGATACAGTAGGTGTTCATACACAGCAAACAGATACAGTAGGTGTTCATACACAGCAAACAGATACAGTAGGTGTTCATACACATGCTCATATGATTCTGTTTTCTAACCCGCCATGCAGCTCTCCTCGCCTACAGCCTACTGTGCAAGTAAACCTATGGGAAGTGGCTAACAGACAAAACAAACAAACAAATAACCAAAAAATATTAAATAAACTAGTCCGCCCTATAGAGGCAACCCCACATATTTTGCCTCAATACCAGCCCAAATGCCAGGCGGACTAGTAAACAATATTTCATACAGTGGCGGGCCGTGCATTTCACACCAAGGCCTTCACTGGTGTCCTACATGAACTAATCCACCTCTTAATGCCATCATTATGACTCCACGGCTATAGAATCCATCAATATTACACAGAAATGCAGTATAACAGGGCGTTGCATCACAAACAGGTATCTCATGTAGCAAGAGAGAAATGCATTACTAAAAGCAAGAAACCCAATTAGGACAATTCAATAAGTCTCTTTTCACTGTAGCCACAGCTGCCATACATACATCATCTCTAGCAGAAGCATCAATATTAACCTAATTAAATAACAAATATTAAAACGTTTAAATAAAATGCATTACTCACCAAAACTACTGATTATTTGTACACAAAGTCCATCCTCCTTTCATTCCTCAAGAAGAGTTCGATTATTCTGTTGTACAGTTTATCTGTGCGTTTCAGTTCCAACAATAAGTCCCTTTCTATGGCCATGGAGGCTAATGCTGAAAGTCGAGTCTGGCCAGTCGTGTTTCTGGAGTAAGGTTGTTAAAACAGCTATTAAATCTACTCGCAAAATATTTTAGTTTGTGCCGGTGGCTATAGATCAGGGGTGGCCAACCAGTCAGAGACGAAGAGCCAATTTTTTTACTGTGTTACTGCAAAGAGCCACAACATACACACATGAACATCTCCCCATCTCTTCCTCTCACCCCCCCCTCCATCAGAACCGCAAATTAACGGACCCCCCCCATCAGAACCGTATTAACGGACCCCCCCCCATCAGAACCGCGAATTAACGGACCCCCCCCCCCCCCCAGAGACGCTGACTCGGAGCCCGTCGCGCGCCTCACGGTAGCATCATTGCGCATCGTTGGCGCAACATCTGTGATGTTCACCAATGTCCTGAACAACAACACGTCCTTGCTGAATCCGGCCCCCTCAATACCAGAGACGCTTTTTCAGTCTGGCCACGCGAATCCTAGAGCAGTGGTGTAGTCCAGGGTATACGCGGGTATACGGCGTATACCCACTTATTTTTCAGTCAGCATTGCGTATACCCACTTCTAAATTCCCCCAGATGCGCACCATTCAGTAGTAGTAGTGGACGCGCGACGGGTGCTGAAAGCGCGGGCCGGGCCATTGGTAGATGAGGATCGCAGCGTTCAGCACCCCCCCCCCGGCCGGGCCATTGGTAGATGAGGATCACAGCGTCTAGCACCCCCCCCCCCCGCACCTTGAGCCAAAAGAATTGCCCACCCCTGATTTAGCGTCATTGCGCATCCTTGGCGCAACATCTGTGATAACGCGTTAACTTTGACAGCCATAAAAAAAACAAAAAATTCGATATGAACGTAAGAGCCATGAAACCAGGCAAAGACTAGGGGTGGGAATCTCTTGGCGCCTCACGATTCGATTTCGATTCCGATTCAGAGGTCAACGATTCGATTCTAAACCGATTATCGATGCATCTCGATGCATCTTGAATGCAACTATTTTTTTATGTACATTTCCATGCGTGATTTAAAAAAATATGTAAATACTTTGCTACTCAGAGGCCACCAGGGGCGCACTATCAAGGAAGCGCAAGAGCGAGACAGACAGTTCGCGCCAGGTAACGAGAGCGAGACAGACAGTTCGCGCCAGGTAACGAGAGCAAAACACGAGAGTGAGACAGATAGTAGGAGAGCGAGACAGATAGTAGGAGAGCGAGACAGTTTGCGCCAAGAAAGTGTTCATGCGCACACCCTCATTATGGACCGACGAAGAGGACTTCGGTGGTTTTAGTACGCAGGAGGAAGACGATGACACGGGTAATGGCTGACTTTTTGTGGTATAAACGGGCTTGTTGTTTTGATACAGTAAACGGCTGCGTTTACTGCACCTTTACTGCTGTGTTGGCACTTTTGGGAAAAGATGCTGGTTATGTTTTTAAGCAGCCGTGTTACTGCACCTTTACTGCCGTTACAGGCAAGCACTTTTAAAAACGAATTAAATTTAGCCATTTAAACATTTGTGCCTCGTCAAGTGCTGTAAGCTTGTGTTTTTTGTTATACTGCACTACTACTATGACTACAGGACGTGCGCTGGGAGCGCACCGTTGTATTATTTGTGTACTGCAACGAATGCTGTTCGTCATGTCAAAGATGTTGAAAGTTTTGATTGAAAGATTTATTTGTGTTTCCCAATGTTAATAATGGGACGCTTTGCGTTACCAAACAGTCATCTCTGTCCCGACAAATCCCTCCGTGGTAGCAGGAACCCTTATATACGGCAATTAAACATTAAAACACCTGCGGCTTATAGTCGGGTGCGGCTTATATATGGAACAATCTGTATTTTCCCTCAAATTTAGCTGGTGCGGCTTATATTCAGATGCGTCTTATAGTCCGGAAATGACGGTATATAAACAACTCGCACATGTGTTGGTGCGCATGCGTGTACAGCAGAGAACCGGCAGGCAGAAGGAGAGTTTTTCTGTAGCGCTCTGCAGCAAGCCAACAGAATGTTGCAGCAGGCAAACTAATTAAAAATTTTAAATTCCGATTATAACTTATCTGAATCGATTCGGAATCGTTCTGGAGAGAATCGCGATGCATCGAAGAATCGATTATTATTCCCACCCCTAGTAAAGGAGACGCATGCGGCTCGGGAGCCGCGGGTTGGCCAGGCCTGCTATAGATGCTGCTGGCTCTGACTAGTACCTCTCTGACCATCCAATCAAAGGACGTGAAAATGCCGCCGTTACTGGACGCCTGCTAGATGGCCTCGGTGTTGCCAACTCGAAATCTGATTGGTTAAAGCAACAGCGTCATTGCCACTTACTTTAAGCTACAGACGCCAGCACTATCGATTCTGAAGGCGTCAAGGCAGATTTCTTTGACCCTGGCAACACATGATGGCTGAAATGTGATTGGATAAAAACTCTAACATAAACATACACCAGTGGAAGCAGCGCAACCAAGAGAAAGGCTATGAAATGAAGAGAATAGACTATTGGAAATAATTTAATACATATTCATGGCAAAAAATATATTAAAACATAAGTCAGTGATTCTGATAGTGTTTAGGCCAGCAGAGAAGGCTTTGCTGGCCCTGACAGCCCACCACTGATTTCATATAACACCAAAGGGACTCTAAAATAAGAGCAGCAAAGGGAATCTGCCCAGTTCCTTATAACACACAAACATTCATTTAAAATACAGATCTCTTTAATTGTCATAATCACATCATTGGCATTACATTCTTATTCAATGTTTAAAAGGTGTATACCTGTTACGCTTGTAAATAGACTCCAACCAATGCCGTCCTACGGCCTTTAGCACGCACAATATATACACAATATATATATACACCCACTTATTACATCCCCCTCATCGGCGACCTGCCATTCACTGCACAATTTTATAGCCCCGTAAGATTGGTGTTCTGTGACAACCGATTATTCTGATCGACTTCACACTTGGCAGGTGTATTGCTGAGGACCAGTGGAAGGGCAGTGTCCAGCCGAGTGTGAAGTTGAGCGGTTCTCAAAAAAGCTGCAAGCAGCCAATACCGGAGGCCACGCAGTCACTCCAGTTCGGCAACTGGAACGGGCAGAGGACTAGTACCAGGAGAACCACACACCTGACTCCGCCTTTACGCAAAAACCATACAAACAATACGTCTCTTACAACTTTCGGCCTTTGTTCACTCTGGACTGATCTAGAATGTAGATGCCTCCCTCAATAAGCCGAGGACAGGTGCGTGACAGCAGCACTTAATCATCAGATGACCGTGTAACCTCAGCCAATCAGAGGTTATTCACGCTGTAACATGTGTTGAGCCTAGATAGGGAGTCTTCTCATGCAAACCAATCTAGATGCTTTGACTAGTGGACCACAGCCTACAATGGAGCAAAGGTTGAAACACATGGAAGGGGATTGGCATGGCCGCAGTAGCAGAATTGTTATCTACTGTGGCTATAATACGAATGCTAACGGATATAACACCTGATGCATGACTAAACAGTGCTGCACACAGGTTAATAAACCAGCCATCACCCCACAGATACATTTTGCCATGACTTACATACCATATACTCAACACCATTCTTGAATGCTCTTTGCTCCTCAAGGGCCCTTGGTGAACACGAGGCTGGGGGCCGTGAGAGGCCAGTACCTGGTGGTCAAGGGGCAGGAGGCAAAGGTCCAGGCCTACTTGGGCATCCCGTTCGCCCAGCCCCCCGTGGGCCAGCTCAGGCTCTCCCCACCCCTGCCTGCGGAGCCGTGGGAGACCCCCAGGGACGCCACCAAGCAACCGCGCTTGTAAGGAAACCTGCCGGGCTGTTTCAATGAGCACCCAGCACTCCGTTTGTGTCCGTGCTTCTTTGTCACGTGTCGACGAATCACTACTCATGTTAGCGTTAACCAATTACATATGTGGACACGTTGACAGATATTTAATATATAATGTAGAACGTTAACGTGTTTCAATACGTTTAGTTTCAGTTTTTTATGACACAGAAGTGCCAACAGTAAAGCTTTTAGACTGCTGAGGTTTCTCATCTCATCAGTTTGGTCACTGTTGTCTTTGAGGTCAACAATATGAAGGAAACCATGACACCAAATCACATGTCTAGCATTTGCAGCCCCCATGTGATTCTCATGCATTTTTATGATCAACAATACTTAGCGTCTAACTGTAGAAATAATACAAATTATTTTCACACAGGTGAGTCAGCGTCTTGGGTTATGGAGTCGGCCTTATGTCTAGGGTGACCACCCGTCCCGCATTTTGCGGGACAGTCCCGAAAATTGAACGTTTGTCCCGCATCCCGCCTGAACAGAACAATGTCCCGCATTTCAAAGATCATGGTAAAAATTAAAAATAAATTATAAAAAATTATAATAATTTGTTAATTTAATGCCTCGCTCCACTTACCCTCTTATATTACATAACTTACTTACTTATATGACATTGTTCTGTTCATGCGGAATGCGGGACAAACTCTCCATTTTCGGGACTGTCCCGCAAAATGCGGGACGGGTGGTCACCCTACTTATGTCAGATTCTGCTGCGCCATCCGTACCCAGCCTCCTACTGTGGGGAGAGTGAACAGGTGTCAAATAAATACCATCATGCTCATCCCCTACAGCTGCATCAATCACAGGCATTTTGCCGCTCCGCTCCCCTGGTCTCAATCCGCTGGTGCTAAACCACGCCCCCTCACATACCACACAATCCAACCAACATGAATCAACCAACTCTTTGTTTTTCCTCAACAGATGCATTCAAAACCGTGGATTTATTGACATGTTAATGGAGATGATGGGCATACACACGGAGTTGCCCGACTTGTCCGAGGACTGCCTGTACCTCAACGTGTACGCTCCTGCCAAAGCTGCCCCAGGCACAAACCTACCCGTAAGGCTCATGTGCACGGGTACACATATATATAGATATATATATATATATCATTTTTATTGAGGTTGGGAACTAGGATACAGCAATTGATGCTACCTAGATGATATCTTCAAAGTAACATTTGAAATGATTTGCATTATTTGAATTTATTTGCATTCTACTGCTGCAATGGCAGCATGTTTTACCAACCCTGCTCAAATATGCCCTCACACAGAATCTTTTCATATACGGAGACACTTTAGACTTGTATGGCATAATGTGCAATCGTGAATGGTTTCAATAAGGGAGGCTTTACACAACTGTCTGCCTGTCTCTACCTCTGTTTGCATTTAAGCTGTCAGAGCGTGTGTATAGATATATTGTATGTATTTATGCACTTTTCTTTGAAGTTTTTACTCTTATTTGACTTTTAAAAATGTGCTTTAATCTTATCTTTATGTACCACAGCGATATATTGCTGTCTCTTTCAACAAATGTACCCTTTGTAAGTCGCTTTGGATAAAATCGTCTGCCAAATGCCGTAAATGTAAAATTTGTCCTGCGTCTTCTGCTTTGACACCATTTGCCTGTCAGCCATGTTATTTCTGTCAGATGATAGGCGACGCATGTCTTGCCGCATGACTGGCTACGGCCATTTTATCTCAACGTATAAACTCCAGTCGTGTTCAGGCGTGGGTCTTTGGTCTGTGTGTGCATGTGTGTGTGTGTTTGCGTGTGCGTGTGCGTGCGTGTGTCTCACTGACTTTGTGCCACCAGGTGATGGTCTGGATACATGGGGGAGGCTTCAGTGGAGGCGGGGCCTCCTTATACGACAGCTCGGGGTTAGCCGCGTACCAGGACGTGGTGGTGGTGGTCATCCAGTACCGCCTGGGCCTGCTGGGTTTCCTCAGGTAGCAAAGGTCGAGGTCAGGAGGAGGATTGAGTGACAAGGATTCCAGAAGTGATTCATTATAGTGTGAGGGAAATGCAGCACATGGCTCAAATAGAAACATAAATTGTGCTAATTTTATCAACCGTTATAACAACATATTTACAAATATATCTGGCTGTTGGGGTTGGGAGCGTAATAGAATAAAGAATGTAAGTAAAATAAATGGTATCGAGATTGAGTAAGTTGTTGCATTGATGGAATACAATGAAGATCTGTTTTTATTTATTGTTATCACAGCAAAGTATATATTTAACACCATGTGAGTGTGTCCCTTCCCCAGCACCGGGGATGACACCATTCCCGGGAACCTGGGCTTGCTGGACCAGGTGGAGGCCCTGCGATGGGTGCAGCAGAACATCGGCGACTTTGGAGGGAACCCGGAGCTGGTCACCATCTGCGGGGAGTCGGCGGGGGGCATCAGCGTCTCGCTGCTGGTCAGAGCGCGTCGGACACACGCCTTGAAACTCACACACATCCAATTAGAGTCCAGTATTTAAGCTCCGCGGACACACACCTACAAGTGATTATCCCGCTTATATACCATGGTCATTAGACAGCAATATAACATAAAAGCATTCACACATTTTGATGAAAGTTCTGCACTCAACATCGATTAAGCAAGAGCTTACCGTTGTCATGACACAGAATAATTCTAGTCCCTTATACAACCAAGCCAGTTAGAAACGGTATAAATTACAAACTCCTCACAAAGTATTACATTCATTTTTCCTCTGCTGCATCCCATTCTTCAAAAATTGTATATTCTCAAGTTGTGAACTCAGCTGTATTCTTGCCATAGTTGGTAACGAGTAAGCCTGACCGGTTAGGCAGCGGATACATTTAGAAGTGATTCAAAGTGTGCTATATGTAGTTTTAACGCACACTTGGCGGCCAATCAGAAAAGAGTATTCACCCAGACTGTGATATTCTGTATTTCAGAATAGTGCACATAGAATAGAATTCAGTGAATCAAGCTGCCTGCCCGCTGCCCCAACAAGCTACCGACTTTAGGAGCTAGCTACCCACTTTAGGAGCGAGTTACCAACTTTAGGAGCTAGCTGCCGACTTTAGGAGTTAGCTACCGACTTTAGGAGTGAGTTACCAACTTTAGGAGCGAGCTGCCGACTTTAGGAGCTAGCTACCGACTTTAGGAGCGAGTTACCAACTTTAGGAGCTAGCTACCGACTTTAGGAGCGTAGTTACCCACTTAGGGGGGCTGAAATGCGATATAGCCTGTAGCGGCGCTGCCGACTTTAGGAGCTAGCTACCGACTTTAGGAGTGAGTTACCAACTTTAGGAGCGAGCTGCCGACTTCTTTAGGAGCGAGTTACCAACTTTAGGAGCGAGCTGCCGACTTTAGGAGCTAACTCACTCAGCAACAACAAACTTCATCCGACAACCGCAAACAAGCTACAGCGGTTACATCACACGGGACCCATGTTGCCGCTTGTTGAGGGTTTAATGGGACAATGTCCGACTTGTCCGATGCATGTTACCACCAGGCTATCTCTCCTCTGTCCACGGGTCTGTTCCATCGCGCCATCGCAGAGAGCGGCACAGCTGCGATGGCATTGCTGGTGACGGACCAACCTGATTCTACAGTCCAGGTAATTTATGTGCATAGCGGTGAACTGTATGCACGTTAAAGGTGCAGTATGTACGTTTTGTACGTTCAGCTCGTGTGTGTGTGTGTGTGTGTGTGTGTGTGTGTGTGTGTGTGTGTGTGTGTGTGTGTGTGTGTGTGTGTGTGTGTGTAGGTGGTAGCCAACATATTAGGCTGTGACGCAAGCTCAGAGAACATTGGCAAATGTTTGAAGAATATGGACACTAGCACATTTGCAACTCTTGCACTGGTGAGTTCAGAAAATCAAACATTTTATATCCAAGTTAACAATTTCGGTCACATGGTCAAATGCACATTTTTAGATGATCTTGATGTTAACATCGTATGTTCTTCAAGGACCAAACACTGAGGTATTCAGTGGTTGTGGACGGACACTTCCTGACAGACAAAGTGAATACCATTTACCAAAACAAAAAGTTTCCCAAGATCCCCTTCATGACCGGGGTCAACGACGACGAAGGGGGCTGGCTCCTCCCAACTGTAAGTACAGCACGTGGGAAATACTTTGGAATTGTGTAAATGGAGGAAATTGGGTAACCTCTCCCTACTAATTGTTCTCTTTTAGTTTTTCGCTCCTCCAAACTGGACCGAGGGAATGGACAGAGACACGAGCCTGGCCATAATGGGCATGTTTTACCCAGAGGTGAGAGAGAGAGAGAGAAGGCAACAAACTTCTGCCACTTTTCTACTCTGTTCTAAGTCTTAAAGGTTAGAGTGTCAAATGGAGGAGAGACGCACGTGTAAGGTTTTAGTCCTCAAGTTGTTGTTTCAGTAACTTGAGTACTCTTCCCTTGTGTGTTTTCCATCCAGCCCAAAGATAAACCCGTACCAGATCTCTTGGCGGAGGAATATTTCGGAAACACAGAGGATCGTAATGAAATCCGCCGAGGCTTCACTGACCTACTCGGAGACGTGATGTTCACCATCCCAGCCATTCAGACAGCCAACGCACATAGAGGTAACAGAGAATGGGAATTCATTTCATTGTTCATTTCATTGTTCTTCGTAAAAACTCAGCACACATGAGATACCACATGATACAAACGTCGGTGTGCTATCGGCTCACAAGCCTTCTTAAAAGCGGGAACCAAACATCCGCCAAACAAAAGCATTAATTAATTAATTAATTAATTGTTACTTATTATCATTACTTCTTTACTTCTATTCCACACCTTTCTAGACGCTCTGTGGGTATTTTATTTCTTAATATTATATTATTATTATATTAATTTCTTAATATTTTCTTAATATTTTTGACATCACTTGAACCCTTGAATGTAGAATATATGTACTGTTAATAATGTTAATAGTCAACCTCATCGTTATTTTAACGATGAGGTTGCTGCTTTGCACTGAAAGCGCACCGTCGATAAAGTTTGGTTTGCTGGATGATGCTAAAGTCACCCCATGTGTGTGTTTGTGGCGTGCCAGACGCCGGCGCCCCCGTCTACCTCTACCAGTACCGCCACGCCCCACAATTCTTAAAAGAGAGACGCAGCAGCTTCGTTGGTGTCGACCACGGCGATGAAATATTCATTGTGTTGGGATTGTGCTTCACGGCCACCGATACGCAGTTGTCAAGTGAGTAGGCGGCCACTTTTTACGTTCTAGAAATGACAATAAAGAAATAAAAGGTATTGGACTGCTGAATAGGCCTTGGTTCTAAATGCTGGCGCCGGTGCATCTTACCGAAATACTGCTATTGTAGGTTTGTGCACGGAAGAGGAGTTGGAGCTGTCCAAACGCATGATGTCCTACTGGGGAAACTTCATGCGCACAGGGTAGGACAAAACAACTCCCAACTTCACCCTGAAAAATCACCAATATTTTCTTTGTTTAAAAGGAGGGTTCCCTGGAAAGTTTGAGTCAACATAATACTTTGACTGCAATTTTGTACCATGTAATGAGGTGAAAATGATCAATATATCTCCAATACATGATAGCTGCCGAGCCATGGGTTTTATTTATCATGATCTGAAGTAGCCATTTTAAACAAGAGTCAACATGTTGTCGTGGTTACTCGGTATCGATGGAAAACAGATGGCAAAGATACTTTATTTATCCCAGAGAGGAAAAGTCACAGAAAGTGCATGACAGTAATAAGAAAATGATGTAAAAAAGAAAATGTATCTACAGTATATACACAATATGAGTAATGGCAATGTAACTGTACATGCAAAAACAGAATCAATAAATAGATATTTGGTAATTAAAATTTAAAGAATAAAATGACCAAAAACATTAATATATTCATACATCGATGGTGGTGTCAGCCATGCAAGGCAACAGCCGGCTCACTGGTAGCAGTTTGGGTTAGGTGTTTTGCTCAAGGACACCTCCACACTTAGCTAGGCAGAGCCTCCAGCAACCTTCCAGGTGCCAGACAAGCACTCTATCTCCTGAGCCATTGCCACTACTATAAGGAAGTGTTTCACCCCTGTGTGTAGGAATCCCAACGGACCAGGGCTGGTGGAATGGCCCCAGTACGGCCCAGAGGAGAACTATCTGTCTGCTGGCATGGAGCAGGAGGTTCTGCAGCAGCTGGCCAAGGACCGCTACACCTTCATTACCCAAACCATCCCCGAGAAGTTAGCTGCCGCCCAGAAGGGAAAAACGGAACACTCAGATCTGTAGCCACGGCGACAGCACACGCATTATCAGGAAGTAATTGCCATGTTGCACGAGGGTCAATGATGTGCCTTCATTTTTGTGTGAATAAATATGTCACAAGTATACAAATAGGCCAGTATAAACATTTACATGTATTCCTAAAAATAATTTATCAGATCTCACAAATGCATTGGAGATTAGAGGGGTAGAGTTTATTGTTGTAAAGTTCAAATATGACTGTTTGAAACTCATTAAATAAATTAAAAAAGTTTTACAAATAATGTTAGAACAGCATACCTATTTTTGTTTAGCTTTCTCAAAGTCAAGTAGTGTGTGTCATCTTTTAAGTGTTACCTGTCAGATTACTATGGATCTGTGATTCCTATTTTTCCATTTCTTGGTCTGCATGTTTTGAATAAAGTTAGATCAGATGAAGTTTGAGTGATTGGTTGGATAGATTAGATAGAATGACAGAGCAGCGGTCAGATTGTGATTGTTAAAAAATGAAATAAATGCAAAATATATATATATGTGTCCATTTGATGTAACAGACGCTTTAAAAAAATGGCCATTGCAACAAAAATTGCGTTTTTAGAGGTTTTTATTTTAGAACAATGTGCACTTATTCAATCCTAAATACCAGATTGGTCAGTTTCTTTCCTATGTATTAACATCATTATTTTAACAGAACAAGATTACAATAGTGGTAATAATTGCAATTAATTACCTTCAAACAGCGATTCAATGTGCTTTAATATTGGCGATCTCAATTCAAATTTCAATTTCAAGAGCTTTATTGGCATGGGAAACGTACATTTACATTGCCAAAGCGAGTGGTAAATAAAGACAAAAACAAAACAAATCAAATGCACAATTGTCGATTTACAAATGTACAATTGCAGATATTCTATAATAAAGAAATATGTAAACAAAGCTGCAATATTGCAATCAAATGTATAAATATGAGTAAAATATACTTATAAAGGACTAAATATATACAGCTCAGTAAGTCCATTTAAAAAAAACTGGGTTACAAAAAATAAATAAATACAAAATAAAATAAACATAAAAAATGGGGGGAAAAGGGGATTGACAGGTTCTCTCTCCTGATTGGATAACGTGGGAATGGGACGGCAGAAACACACGTGCTGTTTATTTCTGGTTACTGTCCGAATATAGAGCCAGTTAAGCCTTTAAATATACATATCGCGTACGGCGCCTTTAAATTAGATTAGTTCAAACTCTACTGTCGATACTGAGTCTTGCATTTAACAAGATAGATGCCTGCTGAGGCACCGAAGAAGCCGTTATTATTGCAATCCGAAAGCAGGAGCTGTTATCGATCAGTCGCTGTTGGGGGAGAAGAAATAGCGTTATCCCGGTGTAGCGCAACGCCATTTCCGCTGTCGCACACACAGTCGCCGGGGCGAGAAGAACATGTGAGTAACAGTAACAACAACAACAACGACAAAGCCAATAAATATGGCGGTTGTTTTTTTCTTTACAAATAATGTGATAACGCCATTATCCAAAACATGAAACGAAAAAGGATATCCGTCTATCGGAAGTCCCGCCCTTTTCTCTCGCCGCTAAACCCGTGTCATTGAAAGTCCCGCCCTCTCTCTCGACAATAACGCTCATTTGGAGCATCCCGGTCCAGGCGTTCCGTCGTCAGACGAGGGCGCCTACGGAGTCGCGACGCATTTGTCATTTGTTGCGGGTATACCTACACGTCAGCGAATTGCATGCCCATGGACGGATCAATCATTCGTCGCAGAAAAACATCTCAAATTAAAATAACGCTATTACTATTAGACTTCTGTTTAAAACCCTAAATGTCGGAGGTGCTGTACCATCCGGTCCCATGGTGTAATGGTTAGCACTCTGGACTTTGAATCCAGCGATCCGAGTTCAAATCTCGGTGGGACCTCGTCCTTTTGTAAGAGCTGTGAAGTTAAACTAATTAAATAAAGCAATGTACAATGCACTGTAAATGTACGATTAATAAGGTGTCAAGTACCGTAGCTGCAGGCACCCAGCTGTCATTGTTATTATTGTTCGAGCACTTTTTCTGATTTATTTATTTAGTTTCATTCCAACATAACTTTCTTTGTTGTTTGGTTTTGTGAGATGATGTATTTTGCCATATGGTGAAATCAATAAATGTGTCTTAATGAAACTAACAGACCACACACAATAAGGTAGTCTACATTATATTTATTATCACTCATAACTCAAAGTTATTAAATATGTACAGTAGATCATAATATTCCACAATTCAACCATTCCAACAAACTTTATTTTCACATTTATTGGAATGTTTCTCAGTAATTTGACCACAAATCCCACATATATAGTCATGGCAGAGAGGGCCACCTTTAACATTCGCAGAGATTTTGAGTTGAAATAGAAAATCTCTCTTTGGGCAGGTCTATGCAGTGATAATCAAACTCTTGAAAAATAAAAGCGCACACCATCAATGATACAGAGCATTATAAATAGTGGCTTGACACATTTCATCATTAATTTCACTAATAATAATGCAATAATAACGAACACACACACAACTATAGGAACATTCGTAACACTGTGTTGTGACTGAGTAACATTTCAAAAGTATAACTGACTGATTGATTTTTTATTTTGAAACCAGCGGCTCCTTCTGGCTTCATGTTGTCACTCGCACGCCTGTTGCTTGGGGGAAACAGTAGCTTCTGATAAAAATGTATTAGCCTACATGTCGACAAATAAACCTTTCCTATCAGACCACTGGCCAACACATAATAATAATATACAAATGATAAACAATAAACGTAATGATTGCATACATTACACGGTAGGACTACATTTAAACATGTGATATAAACACATGAATAGCTTTCAGTTGAACCCTATCTGACACTCATACTATAAAATATATACAGTTAAAAAGACCAAGACGACGGAAAGTAAGCAGAATATTTGGTGGAACTACGATACAACATAAAAACACATAAAAACACAACGAAGTGAAGTCAGACCACACACAGAGGACAGAAGCCCACCTTCTCCCAATACGCCTGTGTGTGTGTGTGTGTATGTGCCTGGTTGCATGTGTGGTGTGTCTGTGGTGTGTATTGTGTATCGCGTGTGTGTTTGGATGAATAGCAGCTGTGGTCAGTCTGCAACGTATTGTGTATTTTGTCTAGAAAACCAAGAAGAAGACCAAAACAAACTAAAAACGAAAAAACTATCATCTGAACCACTGGCCTCCGCCCAGCCTTCCAGCACTGCCCCCTGGTGGTCAGATGTCGGTGGTGTCCAGGAGCCTGGACGTCTGCTGCTGCTGCTGCTGCTGTAGCCCAGTTGCGGTGCCCCTCTGCTGGCCGTTGGTCTGCGCCAGCTCCCTGGGCGGGGCAGGCGGCTGGGGGTCTGCGGCGGGCATGAACACTAGCGGGGCCTGGCACTCCTGGCTAACGGTGGCACGGCTGGACTCCGCCATGGTGAAGGAGGAGCCGGAGTTGGTGTGGTAGTGGGAGTTGGAGTGGAAGTGGCTGTTGACGGGCGTCTCGCCCCAGCCTGTCTTTCCCCAAGCCACCTTCCACTGGGCCCACTTCCTGCGCAGCGCCGTCTGGGCCTGCACACGCATGCGCACACACACACATCAACATAGTGCATGGATTACCACATGCACACCACAACCACCTTGTCTGTTCATCAACCCCCCCACCCCCCTTTTCCACAATGACCCACTTCAGGATTTACTCATCACCACTATGATAATTATATTAGGTTTGAGATAGTATTTCATTTTCATTCATTTCAATAGATTCTTTTTAGGATAGAATATGAGACACAGCTTACCTCAGTATTGCAGAAACAGAATATGATGGCCACCAGAAGTCCCTATGGATCCAGACAAACAACGCAACAACAACAAAATAAACCAACGCAGCAAGGTGTTTGCCCACAGCAAATGTAGCAGGGAATGTCAAGGCTTTTGGGCGACATGAGGAATATGTTAATGGACTGTTATGAGAGAATGTCTCTCTCCTTATTTAGTAAATCTACAAAACATCACTGTGTGAGTAAGACTGCACATCTTACCAGATGTACAAATCTAAAGGATGCTTTGTGTTGCCTGGTGTTGGAAGTTGCCTTAACTTATCTCAACACTAGATGTCACTGCGGGACAGCACATTCCAGTGGTCTCTCAAGGTTTGTCAAAGTGATTTATTACCAAACATGTGAGATCCAAAATGGTGTAAAATGAAGTTAGACCCGTTCACCTACTGGGAAGGAATAATTACACGCAAAGGATTATCATCGGACATGAAATGTATGGTTTAATAAGAATATACTCAGATTACAGTATATTCTAATCTAAAGACCTATTTGTCCCACAAATGGACAATGTTGCAATGTTTACTTGAAATCAGTAAGAATAACCAATCACTATTACACATATAATAACAAAAAAATGTGTTATTACAATCAGATAAGCCAAAAGTTATTTGTAAATGAGGTGCCTTTGAATGTCTTTCCTCTGTTTAAGTAACGTTTGTTGTACTTTAGCTATTGTTTTGTTATTATTTTATGTTTTGCTTGTGCTCCATACCATGTGATGATGGTCCTGAGTCACATAAATAAAAAATAAATCAATAATAAAAACATGATGAGGTGACACGTCACAAGTTATTAGTTACAAATGTTATTTACCTATAAACCCGTTCTCCTGCCTGCCTGTTATTATACCTGCATGTTCATCTCTCAGTCATCTGTCAATGCACCCACCCACCCGCTTACATGTATACCCGTCTGCCCCCCTGACCGTACACCTGTCCGCCTCCCGTGTCTGTCCGCCTTACCTGGAAGTGTGAGAAGATGTGCATGGTGAACTCGTAGACGGTGGTCGCCAGGCGTCCCTCAGGCCTGCAGGGCACCAGGATGAACTGCACGCCCAGCAGGGGGATGAGGATGAGGGTGGCGCGCACTACCTTCATGTAGGCTGTGGTCTCGGCGCTGTGGGTCACCTTCAGCTTGGTGATCAGCACCCGCACGATGTTGAGCAGGAAGAACAGGTTCACCTGCAGGGAGAGGGAGGCACCGCAGACAGAGAGACAGACAGGCAGACAGATGGAGAGATAAATAGAGAGAGATAGATGGACAGATAGGTAAATTGATAAATGGATAGATATATGGATGGATAGATGGATAGATAGATGGATAGATGGATAGACAGATGGACAGATAAGTAATTGGGTAAATGGATAGATAGATGGATGGATGGATAGATAGATGAATGAATAGATGGATAGATGGATAGACGGAACGACTCACCAGCAATGCAACGTGAATTGGACCATGGATGATGTACAACAGACGTGTGTCTGAACTCATCCAGCACCTGCAACACACACGCACGCATGCACACACACACACACACACACACACACACACAATTAGTACTAGTACAATGGTAAAGGTCCATCATTGAACAAAAACATAAACACAGAATGTAAGAAATGATTCCGATGCCCAGTCGTATTCTGAGTCGTAGTAAACAAAGTGTCCTAATCCTCCCAAGTTATGTTATTAATGACATATTAACAAAGTCTTACTTGTCGTTGTAGAAGAGCCCTCGTCCCACTGCGTACGTAACGGTAGGAATTATGGGAAAACCTGAAGAATAAAGAAAGAAAGAAAGGAAGAGAGGTTTAAATCACAACATAAATGACCAGGCAGAATCTGTGGTTGTTGTGGGAGGGGGGGGACACTCAAGCCTCAGAGAGCACTTGTTGAGGGCACACTGAGCCCTGAACCACCAGGGCTGCTGAAGGGTTCATTACTCATTCATTCATTCATTCATAAGGGCTTTGTAGCAGCCATTAACGTAATAACTGCCAATAACGTAATAATTTAGCAATTCTTATTGTAATCAAAGTTGATAATGTAATAACTGACCGATAATGTAATACATTTTCTAAACCAATAACGTAATAACCTTTTCTGCCTAATGTAATAACTTATTACATATTAGGTGGGTCGAAGAAAATAATTCATAAGAAATGTAATAACTGAGCTGATAATGTAATAATATACTTATATTACTACACTACACTAATATTACATTAGCCGCAAAAAGTTATCACGTTATTGGTTTAGAAAATGTATTACATAATTGGCCAGTTGAAAGCTTGGTGGGAGTGAAAGCTTCTGTGAACCACACACAGTGTAAAACACAGCTGAACACAAGTCAACAGCATCCCTCAGAGGCTTTAACTGTCCATTTGGATTCACATTGGAAACCCAGCCTTACTTCCTTGATTCTTAGCATTATTACTGTAATAATGTTTGGACGTGGATGTGGACGGGGGACTCACCCCAGCCCAGGATGTAGTACCAGAGCAGCTGCTGCTCCCCCACGAACACGGCGATGATGATGAGGGTGTGCAGGTAGATGCCCTCGCACAGCATCCAGAAGTAGCTGGAGGCGAAGGTGTATTGGATGACCACCGACAGAACCTTGCAGTTGATCTGCAGGGGAGAGAGAAGAGAGGGGGATGCTAATGCATGGCTCGCACAGTACTCCTTGTTCCAACTACAACTTAAACATGTTGTCATGCAATCGCAAGAGTAAGTATTGGCAATGAATGGACACCCAACTTCCAAGATAACTCTGGTACAGCTAAGAAGCAGTACACTGTCGCTCTCTGTCAAATAAACAAATAAATAAATGAATGAATGAATGAATGAATGAATGCATCTTCATGTGTAGAAATGTGATACATTTGAAGGGCCTGGCATGTCTAGAGAGGCCTTATTCAGGAGTTATTCAGGTAGCCTGCTTCATCAAGACTGAGTTGTACAGGAAGTCCTCCTCCTGGCACAGGAAGTCAATCCTAGCATCGCTGCACACGTGTGAAATGATTCAACATTTCTCTGCACATGCAGATCATTGTCACTAAATGACACATCATCTCATCCGGAGTGAAGGTCACTCTGTCAATCCGTTCAGCGTGGCTCACAGCAAGAAGGTCCTGGGATCGATTCCCGCCTGGGGCGCTGTTGACTCTGGGTGCCCAGGTGGGTGATCTCCCGGCTTTTCTGTGTGGCGTTTGCATGTTCTCCGTGGGGTCTCCTTCCACAGTAAGAACCCCAATTAAAAACATGCGAAGAATCGCTTCTCCGGTCCTGTCTCTGACCAAGACGTGGACGCAAGATCTGGAGCTACTGGTCCCCGGGCGCCGATGTAAACGGCTGCCAGGATGGGTCAAATGCAGAGACTTAATTTCCACGGGCCTCCCTGCATGTGTGTGTTTGGCGGTCACCACTTCCTGCATGCTGTGTTTGTGACCATAAAAGTGTGGATTAATAAAGTTCTTCTTCACTCAAAAGCGTCACAGAACATTTAGCATTCAACAATTGATTTGTATCTTTTCCACACCGCTGAACACACAGACTCATGAAATAGTTCAACACTGTTGGGTGGTGTTGGTGTGTTGTGGTTGGTGTGTAGTGGTTGATGTGATGCTTACGGGGTTGCTAGCCACCAGCTCCTGGTTGTTGATGACGGAGGTGAGCCAGATCACCGTGACAATAGAGTTCAAAATGAAGGACATGAACATGTTCTTATGGAGGGAGATCCTCTGGCAGCTCAGGCTCCTGAGAGACACGCAAACACAGAGACAGAAAAATGAACAACAAAATAGCCTTTAAAGGTGCTGTCTGTCACATTTAAGATTTAGGTAACATTTCATATGAATAGTGTGAATAGAGTCACACTATTTGTTAGTCAGCTCTCAAATATAACATCACCTTTAATCATCATCATCTTTACTAATAATAATTTGAATTATATAGTAATAAAAAAACTGCATAAAAAGAGAGTATAAAATCAGAACTAAAAAAAGTTAAATAAGAGCTAAGAAACCTTCAACTGTGCGAGGGAATATGGAGGGAACAAACAGGAGTGGACAGGGAGGAGCTAGCATGGGTTGATTCTCGATACTCACTTGAAGTAGGAGAAAATAATCAGAGAGATGATGAGAGAGATGATGGACAAGCCATGACCCACCATGGCCAGGTAGTACAGACTGTAGGCAATCTGCACAGAGAGAAGGAGAGAGACAGAGACAGAGAGAGGGAGGGAGAGAGAGAGAGACAGAGACAGAGAGAGGGAGAGAGAGAGAGAGAGAGAAATATGGAGAACATGGTGGATGTCTAGTGGCCTTCACTAGATTGTGTTATATCATAATTACAAAAGGCAACTGGCTTCAAATGATTTTATTCTTTGAATGGAGTTTGAGCAGAGTTCAAAAGTTGAAAGTGTTCCTGTTTTTTTAATCTTCCCACAACAGACTCGGACCAGGTCCCACAACAGACCCGAACCAGGTCCCGCAACAGACCTGAACCAGGTCCCAACACAGACCCAGACCAGGTCCCACAACAGACCCGGAACATGTAAGGATGGGTTGGGGGTCAGTCTGGTCACCTTGAGCTTTTCCTTGGTGTAGGCCTCGCACTGGGTGTAGTTGGACCATACCCTGTTGCTCTCTGGGTGGTGGAACCACTGGCCGTCAGGGTTACACACCTTGGTCACCTTCTCTGCAGAGGTCATAGAGGTCAGGAGGTCATGAGGAGCATAGCACAGTATTAGCAATGCATAGCTTAGAACATCCATGGTGATTCCAGTTCCAGTTTGAGTACCCTAAACAGAGCTCAAAAGATCAGAACCAGAATCTAGTTTACAGATACAAGTGTGTGTGTGTGTGTGTGTGTGAGTGTCCTACCAGCAGGGTCAAAGTCCTGGTAGTACTCTGGACACATCTGGAGGACGGTCCCGGGGGCCGCGTCCGCCCAGCACAGCCAGCCGTCCCACGTGCGGTTACAGTACGGTCCTGCAGGGGGCACACAGCACACTGGCTTATAGTACCCCAACAGTACTAGCAGCCATAGATACTACAACATTATTACTACTAATACAACACCACCACTATGAATAACACTTCTACTGCTAATGCCACAACAACAGGATGCCGTTAATGCATCGATCAATACATCAACTACTACTACTACAAATACATTGATATAGGCTACCTATTATTATATTAAATTATCTTATAAGATGTACTTAATACCAGATTGGAAATGAGATAATTATAGCTTTAAAATACATATTTGACATTTAATTGAAAGAGAGAACCCCCAGCCCCTTGTCTTTAGCCACAACGCCATGGCAACAATAGACGGAAGCCTGGCGATGGCTGGAGAGAGGCATGCTGGGTAAGGGAATGTGAAATAACATCTGAGAACTTATTTACTGAGCGGGAAAACTCAAGACAAAGAGCAGGCCTTCCTCTGATGACCTCACACACACAGTCTCACTTCCCCTGCTTCCTCCCTCTCTCTCTCCCTCTTACTCTCGCCCTCACTCTTTCTTTCTCTCTCCGTCTCTCTCTTTGTCTTAGTATTTCCCCCCCCTCTCTCCGTCTTTCTCCCTCACTCTCTCTTTTTCTCTCTTTCTGTATTGGCCTGTGTCTCTTCACCCCCCTCTCCCTTTCTATATCTCTGAATCTGTCTGTTTCCATCCAGCTCTATCTTCCTGTCTGTCTGTCTGTCTGTATGTTGGTCTGTCTCTTTGCCTGTTTCACTCTAGCTCTCTGTCTGCCTGTCTAGTTGTCTGTCAGCTCTGTCTGTCTGTCGTTCCGTCTGTCTATTGTTCCATCTTGCTGCTCGGTCTGTCTGTCTGCTTCCCTCTGGCTCTCCGTCTGCCTGTCTGTCTGTCTGTCTGTCTGTCTCCCTTGTTGTAAGTCTGTCTCTGTCTTCGGCTAGCGAGGATAAGATGCTGCACAAAGCTATGTATGTTGTAGGAACATCCAAGAACAAGCAAGACGCTACACATTGCTAAGTGCTATTATACTATGTGCCAGGACATACAAACATACAAATGAGTGCTACGGATCCGGGAGGGGACGGAATGACACCCATTGCACTCCGAACCGTCCCTGGAACCGTCCCCACTCTGAGGTTCCTCGTCCAGGTTTCCTCCTTGTTAATTAAGGGAGTCGTTTCTTGTCCTTAGGGGGGCTAGGGCTAGGGGGGTGTCAGAATCACAGGGCCTGTAAAGCCCTTTGAGACTATAACTGTGATTAAGGGCTATACAAATAAAATTGACTTGACTTGACTTGACTTGACCGGTGACTTGGGTCGGTGGGAGTGGGTGAGGTTAGGAGAGATGGTGGTGGGGGGGTGAAGGAGGGAAGCTACGCAGAGTCCAGGTGAACTCTGAACAGGTGAGTCTCGAGTGTCTTGTGGACTGCGAATTCACGTGCGCTCACCGTCGTCCGAGCGCTGCTCGTCGTGGATGATCTTCAGGTAACACTCGAACTGGGCCGCCAGGATGTGACCCTGCGACTTCCCCAGCACTTGGGACAGATTGCTGGTGTCCGGGACGCCCCCCTCTTCCCCCAAGGCCACCTCCTCCTCCCCCAACGCCACCGCGTTGGCCGTTCCCTCGACAACGATGTCCTCCCCCCTGCACACCTGGGGGGAGAGACACAGATGATAATAATGACATTCAATCATAATGTTGATGATAATAATAATGCTATTAAACCATAATGTCGATGATGATAATAATGACATTAAATCATAATGTTGATGATAATAATGCTATTAATTCAGAAATGTTGATTTGTTTTGTTTTGCTGACCGAATATCTTGCCTATATTTTCATATTTTTATATTCCTGTAAATATTACTGTAAATTTGTAAATTTGTTATAGTATTTTTATTCTATTTTATTCTATTGATTATTTGTCTTGTTCATTATTCTATTGCTATGCAACTTCTGGCACAAGAATTTCCTTCGGGATCAATAAAGTTATGTTATGTTATCTCATATATATTAGAATTATTATATGTTGTATGTTGACGATAGTAGTAATGATATTAAATAATGTTGATCAAAATAATAATTATATAAAATGAAAATGTTAATATCATTTTAAGTATATAACTTTCCTGCACACACACATTCACAAATAAACAACACACACACACACACACAAATAACACACACACACTCACCTCAGGGCTGTGTGCCAGGAGAGGCAGTAGTGACAGAGTCCAGATGCTCCACATTATCGCTCTGCAGGGGAAGCCAAACATCCTGTTTTAGATCAACAACTCATCAATAACACGTGATTGATATGATCAGAGGAGCATCCAAACAACAACCTGTAGGGGGGTGGGCAAGGCACTACACAAGAGAGCTGGTGGTGAGAGAGTGAAAGAGAGAGAGGGTGTGTGTGCGTGTGTGTGTGTGTGTGTGTGTGAATTTCATAAAACAGGAAACTCCATCTGTGGTGGAGCTAGTTGTAGAAGCATGGTCATTCAACTCCCCCCCAAACACACACACACACACACACACAACACACACACACACACACACACACACATACACACACGCATGCACACACACACACACACACACACACAGGCATGAACACAATAAACATACCCCCACAGACACCCCCCACACACAATCCCACCCGCATACAAAATATTCAGAGGTTATTAAAACAGTGTGTGTGTGTGTGTGTGTGTGTGTGTGTTCTCTGTCACGGTGGTAGACAGGAGGTACAGAGTGATGTCAGCAGACTTGAGATTATTCTACGCTGAGAAAACACACCGGACCAGAGCACCTTCGACCTTTGACCTCTGAGACCCAGCATTCTGTCTGTGGGTCTGCCAGAGGGCCATCACTGAGCAGTCTCCTCCTTCTTTACATGCATTCTCTCTTCTATCCTCCTGTCCCCTCCTCACCTCTTCTCTCCTTGTCTCCTCTCCTCTCCCCTGCTTTCCTCTCCTCTACCCTCCCTTTCTCTCCCCTCTCCTCTCCTCTCCTATAACCTCTCTTTCTCTCCTCTCTTCTCCTCCCCTCCTCCTCTCATCTCCTCTCCTGTCTTCCTCCCCATCTCCTGTCCTCCTCTCCCCTTCTCTTACCCCCTCCTTTCCCCTCATCTCTTCTCTACTTTCCCGTTATCTCATCTCCTCTTCTATCCTTTCTCTCCTTTCTTTAATGACAAACAAGATGATGATGATGAAGTGAATTCACTGGAATTTGGCCTTGGAGAAATTTAGTGTCTTCCAGTATATGCTCACTGGGAAATGACGTCTTCCTTCTACATGTTATCATTCCCAGCTGTGTAGAAACTGTGGTACCAAGATGAGTGCAAACTAACGGGAACCACAGTGCACAACACTTGGCAAACCCCAGCCCCAAACCGAGTACAAGCAAATTCCCACTGATTCTTTTTGGCCCTGTTTGCGCCAAGAAGAAATATCGACATTATTTTGAATTACCGATTGTATCTAGATTTAAGACCCCATGTTTACACAATGCACTCACAACCTGTTTACGCGTAGGAGTTAAGCACGTTCAATCTAGATCAAATGTAGTGTACAAGCCAGACAGAAAGACAGAAAACATCTCTCTTTGATTTGATTGTGATTCAGAGAGAGACTCAGAGCGTGAGTGTGTGAACAAGGACTAGGTGGGGGGCATCGGTATTGCTGATATTGATGTTATGGACAGTTGCTGGTTGAGTGTTATATTGTGTGTGGTGTGGAAGCCCTTGCACAATAATGTAAGATGTTTGAAAACAACTTTTTTCATAATTCTGTTTTTTATTTTGCCTTGTTTGCCTCCTTGTTCATATGACTATTTGTTTCGATTTGTTTCGATTTCTCATTCCTCTTTTTGCTGTAAATACTGTGATTATGATCCTTCAATTTGTGTTCTTTGTATTGTGTTGTCTTTTTGCACATTCCGCCGGGCATCACCACTTTTTAATTTCACTGCACTGTACGTGTGTGTGACAAATAAACGTCTTGAATCTTGAAAATGTTCACCGGTCACGGGCCTAAATTGACAACCACCACTGTACTAACATGTAGTGGTACAGCATTGTGGTGGTGCAGTGTGTGTGTGGTTGGTGGCTGGTTTATGCAGCCTCACCTGGCCCCAGTCAGGCTGATCAGTCTGGGGCTGGGTGGTGAGGCCAAAGCGCACATTGGCTGATCAAGCCAGCCGTCGCCACACACACTCAGGAGACCGCTCGCATGCTAGCAGGCACCATTACTCAACACTAAACACTCCTTGGAGTAGGGGAGCCCCAGAAAAGCCAATATACTACATACTACAGTATGTACAAACTGTAGTCGTGTGTGTGTGTGTGTGTGTGTGTGTGTGTGTGTGTGTGTGTGTGTGTGTGTGTGTGTGTGTGTGTGTGTAGACTCTCTTTTGAAACAACGGGCGCATATATAAACGCTGTGAGTGAGGCGGCACCAACCATCTGTCACCACGACAGGAAATGGAACGGAGGACGCAATCTGTGAGAGACGCAGAAGGAGGAGGAGGAGGAGGAGGCCGGAGAAGTTTCAGAGAGAAGGCGTCAATAAATGATCAGTTCATGCAGCGCGGGGAGATGCGTGTGCGTGAAATAAAGCAATTCACCCCCCCCACCCCCACCCCTGCCTCCTGAGGGGAGGGGGGGGGGGGGGGGGCAAGGACAGAGAAGCGAGATGAAAGCATGCTGGTGGAGCGAAAGTAATTAGAAGGAACGTGTTCAATAATTAATCTTTCTGTGTTCCATCGCTGCCGCCAATTAAAGTTCACTTAGGAGGAAAGGAGGAAAGGAAAGAACAGAAAGAACCAAAACAAGGGGACACATTCCTCCATGAGTCACTCACACACACACACACACACACACACACACACACACACACAGAAGGAATATCAATGATCTTTAATTCGGCAGAACGCATACTGTTTCACCATGCCTGTCTTACCGTACCTGTCTCACTGCACCTGTCTCACTACTGTCTCACTAGGCCTGTCTTACCGCATCTGTCTCACCACACCTGTCTTACTACACCTCTCACTACACCTGTCTCACTGCACTTGTCTTACCACATCTGTCTCACTGTGACCGCACCTGGATCACTGCACCTGTCTCACCACAACTGTCTCACATGCCTCTCTTACCGCACCTGTCTCCCCACAACTGTCTCACTGCACCTGTCTCATTTCACCTGTCTCACCACACCTGTCTTACTACACCTCTCACTACACCTGTCTCACTGCACTTGTCTTACCACATCTGTCTCACTGTGACCGCACCTGGATCACTGCACCTGTCTCACCACAACTGTCTCACATGCCTCTCTTACCGCACCTGTCTCACCACACCTGTCTTACTACACCTCTCACTACACCTGTCTCACTGCACTTGTCTTACCACATCTGTCTCCACTGTGACCGCACCTGGCTCACTGCACCTGTCTCACCACAACTGTCTCACTGCACCTGTCTCACGGCACCTGTCTCACCACATCTGTCTCACTACACCTGTCTCACCACGCCTGTCTTACCGCACCTGTCTCACTGCACCTGTCTCATCACATATGTCTTACTACACCTGTCTCACCACACCTGTCTCACCACACCATGATCCATCCATCTGAAATTCATGTGTATAGACACGCACACATATACACACATACAGAATTGTCTACTTTCATTATGAGGGGTGGAAGTAACAAAAATGTATAAATTAATGTGTAGTCAATTAAAATGCAATCAAATTAAATAGTCACTTGATGATTCAGCAAATGATTTAATTAATTCAGAACCAAACTGAATAAAACATCATCAATAAAATGAAATAACAATCAAACACATCATTGAAATAAAGACTGGTTTTATCTAATCACCTTGACATTCAATTCAGTGCCTGCAATTCCATTCGCCACCACTTTCAAATCGAGGACACTTTCATGTTAGAAGGGTGGAAGTAACAAAAATTAATAAATGAATGTGTAATCGATTAAAATGCAATCAAATTAAATAGTCACTTGATGATTCAGCAAACGATTTAATTAATTCAGAACTAAACTGATTAAAATGCAATCAAATAAAATAATCACTTTATGAATTAGCAAATGATTTAATTAATTCAGAGCCAAACTGAATAAAACATCATCAATAAAAAGAAACAACAATCAAACACATAATTGAAATAAAGACCAGGCTATCCTAATCGACTGGACATGCCTTTTGGATCGTCAGATATGCATGGTGCATCAAACAGAACGGCAAACGGTGAGTAAAACATTTTGACATTATAGGAGTATTATATGCTGTGTGTTTGACTTCAAGGCCATGTCTATGTAACGGATTAGTATTGTCCAGTCGATTAGGATAGCCTGGATGTAAATCTGTGGGCGGGGTCATGTGATTGACACATGCAGCACACACCGCTCTAACATGAAAGTGTCCTCGATTTGAAAGTGGTGGCGAATGGAATTGCAGGCACTGAATTGAATGTCAAGGTGATCAGATAAAACCAGTCTTTATTTCAATGATGTATTTGATTGTATTTCATGACCCCTCCAACTAGCTACACACACACACACACACACACACACACACACACTCTTCATGATACCTTGCCAGGAGCCACGGCCAGCAAGGAACAGTAATCATACCAAATAAAGTCAGTGTAAATATGACTTGTATGAATAAATCTGTCTAAATACTCTGTAACTCATTGAAAGCAATACCCGCAATGCTAAATAAAATGATATCTTATTGTTCGCTTTGTCTGTCTCTCTCCCCCCTCTCTCTCTCTCCTCTGTCTCTCTATCTCTCTCTCCCTCCTTAATTGACCTACTGTATGCCTGCGTGGGGATGAAGGGATGGAGGGATGGAGGAAGAGTAGTGGGAGAGGGGGGGTTAGTGATGATGGAGCTGGTGATAGCTGGTGCTAAATGGAAAAGACGAATGAGCGTAATTATGATAAAACAAAATTAAAGAAAACCAGACTCCTGAATCAAATCAGACCTTAATATTCAGTGGCGTGATCCATTTAGACCCGCAGACACACGCAGGCTCACACACAGACATGCACACACACCACACACACACACACACACACACAAACACATACACAGTCTCTCTCTCTCTCTGTCTCTCTGTGTCTCTCTCCCTCTTCCAGATAAGCCGGCACACATGCACGGTAACTCGTTCTACATTAAAGACCCAGCGTGTAACATGTCACTACCGTGGGCCCGAGGCGCGGAATCCCGCTGAGAGCTGGCCGTGTATACATATATATATATATATACGTTCACATGCCTACCCCACATCCCCGCCCCCCACCCACCACCATGTAGAGGTGCAGGTGGAGGGGAACCAAGAGAGGAGAGCTATAGCCGAGAGAGAGAGAGAGATAAATTCATGGGTACTTACAGTCTGCAATACAAGTGATTTTAACAATGTATGACGCTCAAGTTCCTTGTTGGCTTGAAACCACTTCCTATAGTTCACCAAGTGTTTCCTGCCTGGCACTCTTTGTGCCGCCACCAAATGTTTGTGTTTGTTCTTTTTTTTTTGCGTCGTTTAAAAGGGGTTGTTTTAAAGAAATATATATTTTTATGACAAAATAATAATAAAAGAACACGACACGTCCGTCCGTCCCCCCCCCCCCCCCCCGTAATAACCGCCAGCGGGTTGTGAAACGACGCCTCCATTGCAGCGTCACAGCCATCATGTTGAACTCTCAAATCCCACGCAGCTCCGATCCGTACGTTGTCTGTTCTGGTGCGTGGTGTCTGTGCATCCTCAGAGATGACGAATGAAGACAACACACTTCCCGAGGCTTCTGATGATTCAACCCAAAAATGCAACGTGGGTATTTTCTGTCTATATTTGCATGGCGACACAAACACGGGTCTATACCACATCAGTAAGTATAAAAGTATAAACCAGCCTCGACAACACTCATGGAGTTCATGTCGTGTCTTTATGAAGGACCCCAATTAAATACTATGTCACCAAAACTTTTGTAATTATAATAAACTTCATTAAAAGTTTTCAAAATCTTTAAAAAAACATAACCCAATCACAAATGCCCAAACAATACCACACAACAGCCCAACCTTGAACCACATCCATACCCCACCCATATCCTGTCCTCCCCACCCTACACCCGCCCAAATATGAAGCACGCTCAATTCCAATTAGCATAGCGTTAGCATGATCTCTGTCCAAACACAGCAGTCATTCTGTGGAGATTGGAGATGCCTCGAGCGTCGAACACTGACTAAACTCCCATCGCTGGAGAGACTTACAGAGCACCAGAGTGCTCAAACCACGAGCTACGATCACCATTCTGTCATGTCAACCATTTTGTGTTCTGTCTCGTATAAACTGACCCTCCGTTACAGGAAACAGAGCGAGTCATGCCATTCTCATCAGAAGGTCGTCGGACAAATAAAAGAACGGCATGCTGGGAAATAATACAAAAATGTTTTAGGGTTCCCAGGAGGGGGTCAATGTCACGCACACACAACGCACACAAACAAGCACACACACACACACACATACTCGAACACCGAACACACACACACAGACTGTTGCACATAAAACCATTGATATAACTGTCCTGAAAATTGTTGAAAACGTTGTGACTAGAGTGGCCCATGGTGGCGGTGGGGTTATGGTATGGGCAGGCATATGCTACGGACAACGAACACAGGTGCATTTTATTGATGACATTGTGAATGCACAGAGATAGCGTGACGAGATCCTGAGGCCCATTGTTGTGCCATTCATCCACCACCATCAGCTCATGTTGCAGCATGATAATGCACGGCCCCATGTTGCAAGGATCTGTACACAATTCCTGGAAGCTGAAAACATCCCGGTTCTTGCATGGCCTCCATACTCCCCGGACATGTCACCCATTGAGCATGTTTGGGATGCTCTGGATCGGCGTATACGACGGCGTGTTCCAGTTCCTGCCAAGGAACCCCCCCCCCCGCATATCTGTGAAATCCACACTTCAATGTCAAATGTCTCTTTTCAAGATAAAACTGCACATTTTAGAGTGGCCTTTTATTGTGACCAGCCTAAGGCACACCTGTGCAATAATCATGCTGTCTAATCAGCATATTGATATGCCACACCTGTCAGGTGGATGGATTATCTCGGCAAAGGAGAAGTGCTCACTAACACAGATTTAAACAAGTTTGTGAACAAAATTTGAGAGAAATAGGCCTTTTGTGTACATAGAAAAAGTCTTAGATCTTTGCTTTCAACAAAATTGGAGCAAAAACAAAAGCGTTTATATGTTTGCTCAGTGTATTCCACTCACAAATAATAAATAAATGCTTTTTAGGGCACCAGCCTTTACAGTTGACAGTTGTCTGTAAACTAACACAATAGACCCTTTTCACAGCAGGGAAAACACAGGTGTAGCCCATAACATACATTATGGGTCTGTTGGATTCAGGTTTGGCAGTACCAGTATAGACACAACTAGTCCAGTAAATATATATTGATACCACGCTGGTGCTGCGACAGACATAAATAAAACTGACCTAACTTCACAGTGACAGGAACAGGAAGTCACTTTACTTTACTGACGATCTGTGAAAAGGGTCTATTAAAAAGAGACGACACAATCCCCACCGCCATGCAGGTACGTCTTTGTGGCCGTGTGTGTGTTTGGTGGCTGGCTTAATTGGCCTCACCTGGCCTAGTTAGAGTCTGGGGGGGGGGGGGGGCTGCAAGCCTGTGGTGCTAATCAGATTGACTGATTAGCCAACCTGATTGGCTAATCAGTGCAGGTGAAGTCAGCACACACACTCAGGAGAGCACTAGCATGCCAGCTAGTCGCCATCTGCTGTCATTTTATCAAATCATACAATAAACCAGACTTTTCACCACAAACCTGCCTGTGTCCTTGGAGGAACCCCGAACTAAGCCGCACGATGTGGCATCGTGGTAGGAAGGCCTGCTCTAACTGGGCCACGTGAGGCCAATTAAGCCAGCCAGCCACCAAACACACTTCCACAGTCTTGTTTTCCTGTGGGTCGTGAGTGAAAGGTGTGACGTCACCTGTGTGGATTCCTGATTATGGTCACCCGTGTTCCATGATTTTTTTAAATAGGGGAACCGTGAGCGCCACACGCATTATTTTCTGATGTAGGGAGTCCTGCTTCATTTGTGTGCTGTGAAAAAAATATTGACCGTTGATCTAATTGGTCCATTAGTCCTAATTGATCTCTTGCTATCATATCTTACATGGTGTATGTGTGTGTGTGTGTGTGTGTGTGTGTGTGCGTGTGAATGTGTGTGTGTGTGTGTGTGTGTGTGTGTGTGTGTGTGTGTGTGTGTGTGTGTGTGTGTGTGTGTGTGTGTGTGTGTGTGTGTGTGTGTGTGTGTGTGTGTGTGTGTGTATATGTGTGTCTGTGTGTTAGTCTGTGTGTGAGCAAGCACAAGGGAAGGACAGATGAAGTGGGAGGACATTTTTTTCCTATGTTTTCCTGTGACTGCTTCCTCCCCCTTCTCCCCCTTTTGTTACACACACACACACACACACACACACACACAATCACACACAACAGCAGGTTAAAAATAAGCCATTGTTATGCTTTGTAAGAGACAGAGGGGTGATTTCTAGAGGTATGCAGACTCTGAAATCCAACTTTCAGTGCACGTAATCAAATACTTAATTACTATTATTATTAACTGATTACAACTGATTGAACAAGGATTGCACCACAAATCATGTTTTCATCAAAGACCAACCGCTAAAACTGACATCTAAATCATTGAATAAATGATAATGATCATTTAATGATGCAATTACAATGATGTATTCACATCATTGTACAGAAAGGCATGAACATAAAAACATTAAATCTAAAAATCCTTTCTCCATGCCTTACATGGAGAAGAGTCTGATCTGATTTGGTCTGGTTTGGTCTGGTCAGATCTGGTCTGGTTTAGTCTGATCTGGTCTGATATGGTCTGGTCTGATTTGGTCTGGTTTGGTCTGTTTTGGTCTGATTTGGTCTGATTTGTTCTGCTCTGATCTGATTTGGTCTGGTCTGATTTGGTCTGGTCTGGTCTGATTTGGTTTGGTCTGGTTTTGTCTGGTCTGGTCTGATTTTGTCTGGTTTGGTCTGGTCTGGTCTGATTTGGTCTGGTTTGATCTGATCTGTTCTAGTTTGGTCTTGTCTGGTCTGATTTGGTCTGGTTTGATCTGATCTGGTCTGATCTGGTCTGATTTGGTCTGGTTTGGTCTGATTGGGTCTGGTCTTCAGGCACATGCTAATCCTGCTACATAGCATCGCTGGGGTTGCTTCGCTAGGTTCTCATGCTTTGAAGACTGAAGAGTCAAGCTAAGTAATCCAGAGGTTTCCAGTCGTTCTGACTCCGCCCACTCCCTCCGAGCTCCAACGACCTTCGCTGCTCGCGGCCCCCCAGGATTTACAGAGGCCTGGGTTGGCCAGGAGTGGGCATGGGCTAGCTTACTTTCCCATAACCCCGTCCAAAAATAGTTCCAAAGCTTGGAGCAGTGCCACCACCCCTCAACACTCGAACCCCACAACACCACCATTCAGCCCAGGGGATAGTGAAAGGCAGGCACTAGGATACTAGCATGCAAGTTTACTACATTACCCAGAATGACTTTCACCACTTTTTGTACAGATTTTATTTAAAATATCAATAATAAAATCACCAGTGAATGAACGATCTACTAAGATATAGGGTTCATATATGTATGCATGGATTTATACATTTAATGCTCACAGAAAAGGGATCGATTTCACGACAGAAAATGTGAAAGATGTGCTAGTAGTGTGTGCCTTCCATTTACTGTCACAAAAACGTCAACCCATCAGCTAAAGCTAGCATCACAGCTTTTGATACGACACATACATAAACTATGGTTTTTCAGTCATCAGCAGTTTGATGGTCACAGACTGTGTGTGCAGTGTGAGAGACATGTGGGTGAACATTATGAAAGGAAAGAGAGAGAGAGAGATAAAGTGTGGGGTGGAAAGGAACAGAGAGACAGGTGGGGGGGGGTGGGTGTCACAAAGATGGATGTCCCAAAACTACTTCAAGATTCAAGATTCAAGATTTCTTTATTGCCACAAGTAATAAGTCCAATGGGGATGTTTACTCTCCATTTGCTCCTGCAGTATTCTAACAAATTCTAAACAACTCCAAACAATTAGTAATGGTACCTAGTAAGTACAGTAAAAAAGTACAGTAAAAAGTTTTCTTCTACATGCAGCTTTCTTCTATTTGCGGCTTAACACCGGAAAGAAAACCCCAATTCGAAGTCACACTGTGTTTCGAGGGCAAAAGCCATCGAAACACAGGAGCTTTTATCGGCAAAAGCTCCTGTGTCAAAAAATGTGGTGTCTTGTTCAACCCTATGCTTTCTTTGAGCAACATGTTGACCAAACTCCTCTACAAAAAGCCTCCAGCTTGTACTGAACACCGCTGCTAGACTCCTGACTACAACCAGCAAACCCCATTACATTCTTATCCTCTCCTCCCTCCACTGGCTTCCAGTTACTGCCAGGCCAGATTTTACGGTGCTACTTGTAAGATCATTCACAGATTTGCACCTTCCTCTACCTGAAGGACCGTGTAATTCCCTCTTGTCCTTCTCAGCCCCTCCAGGCCTTCTATCAATTCCAGCACTGTATAAGAAGAATCAGTAGGAAACAGAGCGTTCTCTTATTGAGCGCCTGTATCTATGGGTCTGCCACCTGTAATCAGGGAAGAAAAAATGAAAAATCCAATCTTGAAACCTACCGCTTTACTCATGGCTCCTAGGAGCGTCCCATAGCTCTCATTACAGATAAGACCTGTTTGTCAGCACTAGCCCACCCTTGATGCAGATAGGTACTAGATAGATTAGAGATTTCCTACATATTCCTTGTCCACCACGCCCCATCAAACCATCATGCTGTCTCTGTTGTTAGTGTGTTGCTGTGATCATGACTGGATGCCTGGCCACCCGCCACTTGACGGCTACCAGCTTCCTCACCGGCCAGCACCACATCACCATGGACAATACTAGCCTCCTTAATATTGCTTGTAAGTAATGCTTGTAATACTACTATGCATGTCCATTATATGGCACACATATAATGGACACACTCCTCGTCCCTGGAAGGAGGGATCCCCCACTTCTCAAGGTTTCTTCTTGCCTTCAAGGCTATATAAATAACATTGACTCGAGGAAGAGAGGGAGACTGGGGGAGAGAGAGCTAGAAAGAGAGAGAGATAGAGATTGAGAGAGAGAGAGAGAGAGAGAGAGAGAGAGAGAGAGAGAGAGAGAGAGAGATAGAGAGAGAGAGAGAGAGAGAGAGAGAAAAAACAGCTGCTAGAAGAAGAGATGGAGAGAGACAGAGGAGGACAGAGGGAGGAAGTGAGATAGAGAGAGGAAACATAAATATGATGTGACTAGGCGGGACACTCTAACACTGTTCCCAGTCAGAATGACTCAGTGTTCACAACACAAACATCCAGGACATATGTGATGGTGTTATGAATGTGTCTCATAATCCACAAAGAAATTTCAACTCTGTTATGAGCAAATGGAAAATATTTCAAAATAATTAATCCTGACACAGAATGGTGGAGGAGGGGAGATAAAGTACTAGAGGAAGTTTAATGTTAACTTACATTTTCCTATTTATCCTATCCTCCTTTATCTTAACTTCTGTTAAATGATGCCACATTATCATAATTTATATTGTCTCACATCTACTCTCATCTCACTTTATCTATCTTGTTTATCTCATGTTATAATTTTGTCTTAGCTTAATGTGCCTTATCTTTCTTAATCTTCTCCTATTTCATAGTCCGAATCAATTTAACTTATCTGAACTGAACTAAACTAAACTGAACTTTATTTAATATTTAGTGTACATATCTGATTATTGACATGGGCGACGAGACTTGTTACTCGATAGATAGAATCCCCCCCCCCCTCTGCCAGATATACTCTGTGCAGGTAACTGAAGTCGCTGGGCCCTAAAATAGCACATTAGCCGTGTAGCTAAAGGTGGATCTTGGCCCAAAGTAGCCGTAGCAGCAGCTAATAATACAGTGGCTATAGGACAGCTGCCTGGCTAGAGCAGGCTGTCCTGGACACACACACACACACACACACACGACGGACCCCCCCACACACGCACACTTTCCCCCAGGTCAGGTCGAGGGGAACTTGGTAAAGTTATTTTGGCCGACAGGAAGTAGGAGGCCAGGTCTGGGATCCTTTTTTAAAAGACAAAGCAGCAAGGACAAATTGTGTCATGCATCGATTTAACAAAACATTTATCATTACATTACAATGTATTATTCGACGACCTTGGTGACAAGGCCCAACGTTTTTCTTGTGAGTGATTGATTGTGGTATAGTGGGCGGGGCATAACAGCCCAGCCAATGGGAACATACTGTAGATTGGCATCAGTAGGCAGTAGATGCATTCAAAATGCCCAATCATACCTTGGTATATCCCATGTGTTTTACAAGTGTTGGACTTGGACGTTGTGTGAGCACATCCCTTAATGACAGCAAGATGTGCTCTGAATTAATTCTCACGGTGGGCTACTTATAGAAAACTCTAAAGGACCCAAAGAAACAAACCACCGAAATAGAGTGGGAAAATGAGTTTGATGAGAAAATGGTTTCCTCCCAACCATGTTTATTAATGGGGTCCATGGGAGGACGTGACCGAGGCAGATAATGGACTACTTAGCTCTGAGTGAGAATGAGTCTGTCTTCGAGAAGACACGCTGACCTTCTATCTTCCAATGGGTGATACAACACACACTGGTTTCAGTTGCTTCAGTGGAACTCTATACAGCAGAAGATGCTTGTAACTTTTTGCATAATCAGTCTGTCAGTGGAACGGTACAGATAGAGACAATGACATCATGTAAATCTAATGTAGCGTATGCAAACACTCCTCACTTCAACACACACACACACACTCACACTCACACACACACACACACTCACACTCACACACACACACACACACACACACCACGTTGATCAACCAGTAGTAGGCTAAACGGTTGTAGTGCAGCATCGATGTATTCATTGCTTATTAATTAATGAAATTTCACAAGGACAAAACATTGGGCTGATGTATATGCAAATAAAATGGGATGGACATAATACATCAGAGAGAGAGAGAGAGAGAGAGAGAGAGAGAGAGAGAGAGAGAGACATACAGTACACACAGACAGACAGATAGACAGAACCCTTCTTGCCTACAGTTCACATTCTGTTTCGAAAGGAACAGTGAATTCAGTCTGTCTGAGGGTTTACACACAATTTACACGTCTAATTGCTTCCAATGAAGCCCATGATGGATAATATTGATTTAGCAGAGGGTGAGAAATAGAGAAAGGAAGAAAAAAAGAAAGAAAAAAAGAAGACAGACAGACAAGCAAGACAGAAAGATAGGAAGAAAGAAAGAACTTAAATAAATGGTTTTCTGTCCTCATGTAGTGGTAGATTTTCATTGGTTTACAGTTCCATGTTATTTTTACACCTACTGCCATATCATAATATGTAATTTATAAAGTGTACATGTCTCCTTCTTCTAAATAATAATAATAACAATAACAATAATAATAATAATAATATTAATAATAATAAGGAGAAGAAGAAAGAGAAGAATGTGTCCTATTATTATTATCGTGGACATACTTGTATTTACAAATGACAACATTTGGCATATTATTTGGCAAATAGCATAGGCTACTATATACACCGCCATGGATGGAGTAGAATTAACCATACAAGTTATGTTGTTCAGTGGAAATTTACAAAAGTGCTCCAAAATTCCCGCCGTGATTCATCTTTAGTCTTGATCACAATGATTGATCGTCGACAGGCTGTCCGATAAAAGCTGCCAAATCGAGCAGCATCAATCACCTTTAATTATCCCTTTTAAAACACGACCGTATGCATTGTTTTAACCAGCTTTAAGACACGAATAGTGAAAACATTCATCATCACCACAAGACAGTGGACGGAAACCAATCTGCTGGAACAACCGTAATGCGTCTCCTGGAGATGAACATTGGTATCAAACTGAAAATAGGATCGTTACTTACATGTGGTCTGAAATTAAATGGGTCTCTAAGTTGCGTCAAAATAGTTTTGCTCCCAATGTTTCAGTTCTTGCATGGTCCACATGAGACCACCTGATCATGTTTCGCGGGGGGGTGGGGTGGGGGGGGGGGTCTGGTCCGGGGGTGTCCTGTCCACCACTGCACCACAGTCTTCACTTGACGCTCTTCGTCTCCCAAGAAGAGTCTGAGATGAAGAGGAGGAGGTCGGAGCCTTATGTGCTCCCTCCGCCCTCCACTCCCCCACCACCAATATATATAACATCAGACCCACCCAACCCAACCATTCAACAAGTGATCGGTCCCAATGGGACCGATCACACACGCACACGCACATACACACGCACACAAACACGTGGTTTATTATCTCGCTTTTGGACTCGCACACACACACACACACACACACACGCACAAGCACATACACACACGCACACAAACACGTGGCTTATTATCTCGCTTTTGGACTCGCGCGCAGACACACACACACACACACACGTTGTTTATTATCTCGCTTCGTGATGGATCTTTTAATCTATGATTGATAAAGAAAATTATAAAGACTTTGTACAGCCGCGCAGGAGGTAATTCTGCAATTATGTCGTTGGGACCCTAATAAACACGGCACAGCACTGGTTATCTTACTATCAGCCGACTATAGTCTCCTACAAACTGGATATAAACATGAACGCAAGGGCCGAAGCACCTCATCTATCGATATGTGATCTACAGATCAATAGATTTACAATCCATTCACACATAATCGGCAACAAAAATGCAACCACCAACTGAAACGGGAAGAAGACGCAGCATCGCCACCTGCCGTCAAAGTGTTCTCTCTGCAGTTGATTGCCGCCAAGCGTCCAGTCGGTCCAATCACGGAGCCGAGAGCCCTCGCACACCGCCTCGGCCAATCACCGCGCCGCCTCGCCCGAGCACGCGCGCCGCCTCGCGCAATCACCGCGCCGCCGAGTCCGAGCACGCGCGCCGCCTCCGCCCAATCACCGCGCCGCCCAGTGCCGAGCACGCGCCCCACCTTGTTTCGGTCACGTGACGCGATTACGAAGATGGTGGAAGTTTCTCCGTGAAGCCCAGCATACCCCCCAAACAACCAGGAAATTAGGGGGGTCGGGGGGGGTGATCATAACGCAACGTATCGAGTTCAAACTCGCCCACCGGACACACGGGTAAGCGTTCGTAATAACGGTCGTCGTCGGTCGCTGTGTCGCCTCGTCCCGCTCTCGCTAGCCTTTTAAAACCAGCCGCGATGATGACAAGTGCTCGTCGGCTAGCCCCGGTAGCTAGGCTAGCTGTGGTCGGGATCGTATGATGCGTTCCGGTTGTGTTGGGACGTCGGAATTTCTGACTTCCAAGTCGGAGGTTTCAGGGGGAACGCCCCCCCTGAAATCAGAATCCCAACGCGGAAAGTCGGAGTAACCCCACCAGCCGCGACTTCACGACCCACGATCACTTATAAGTGAGCTGGAACACGGGTCAACTCGGGTGTGACTTGAAATTCCCAGGTCCGACTTGGAAAACGGTCGCGTTCCATTCACACTGGAAGTCGGAGCTTGGAATGGCGTCACATCTGAGTTGACTGAAGTCGAGGTTGGTGAGGTTCTTCCGACTTAACGAGTTTGCAATTCCGACTTCTGTCGGCGCTCCCCTGAAACTTACGACTCGGAAGCCGGAAATTCCGACTTCCGAGTACAACTGGAACGCACAATTCAACACGTACAGTCAACACTTGGTTTAAAATGCCCCCGGTGTCAATGTCCTGTTTATTATTCACCTTTTAATACGTTCGTTGCTTGCTCTGCCGAATACGCTCGCATGGCGTGTGTATTGTAGCCCAATAAGCCTGTCATTCATTCCAGGGCACATTTGGGTTTGTTGTTTAGGCAGCATTGGCTTGTTTTTGTTTGCATGTGTCACAGGGGATTATACAGCTGTTGTATTGGAAAAAGTAATACAGTGGAAAACGAATAATTTAAGAGTGTAAAATTAATGTATGTTTGCCAGCTCGGTGTAGTTTAATGTCACATGAATGTAGTAAGGCTTCTAGTGTGTTGACAGTTTTTTATGAAAGACGCATAGACAGACAAGTTGGACTGGTCAAGATCGTGAATTGAAATTGTTGAAAAATAGTGATCAATTTGCTTTTGTGATTGTATAGGCCCCCTGGTCACTGGTTTTAGACACACTGAGCCAAGGTAGAACTGACAGAGTTGGTCCAACATGTTATGACCTGACGAAGATGTAATATAAGATTAATAGGAATTAGAAAACTATTTTCTCAATGCCACTCGTCTGTATATGAACATTACATACAGCAGGCGTTATGTAATGCCATTGAATTTGTGACTTGATGATTAGTGTCCTTTCAAGAGCTGAAAGTCTGTATCTGTAGGGAATGTAATCTCCACACACACACACACACTAACTGAGCTATGTATGATCTTGTCCTACTGTGTGTAGGCAAACTGAACAATAGGTTTCCACTGAAACGCTACCATTAAAGTCTGCCCCTACAGAGCCTGACTGGGGGACCAGCTGTATTAAAGAACCACATCCAAATTGGTCTCCACTAAACTGCTGATGAATGTATAGTTAGAAGCAGTCCCTGAGACTCATTCTGCCTCATTTCACCGCCCTTGTCAGGCAGCGAAACGAGCCACGTCACAATGAATTATTGACAAGGCCAAAGTGAAAGTTTACCCACAACTCTCCAGTCTCTACTCCTCTGCCACGCATATGTCAGACGCTGTGGAGGGGAGAGGAACCTTTATTCATTATTCACCCCCCTACGTCAGGGGGGAACGCTACCAGATCGGCCCACTGCGTTTACGTCGGGGGTCTTCCTCGGATGGTGGGCTGGGAAATGAGGCCTGTGTACGCTTGGCGAGTCGCTTACTTTACCTTGAGCAGACTTGCAGTCCTCCCAGACAGAAATAACGCATCGAGTCTGCTGATTGGTCGACTGCTGATTGGTGACTACTGATTGCTCAACTCTCTGCTGAAGAATTTGAATAATGTCAGTCATTCTGCCTTGAACTAAAAGCTCTAGCTTCAAAATAATTTTGCCTTGATACGTGTTGTCGAACTTTAATTTAGGATCACAAAACCTGTTGTTGAGAGGACACTGCTCGCGGTATTGTGATAAACAAAGGAGTAGGCTTATTGTTCAATATTATCCATGATAATCCCGTGTTCGTACCAGGGCATCCATATCGGCCCATTTAAATATTGCATTTAAATGCAGCGGTTGGCAGATACAAAGGGCCCTTCTCAAGCAAGGGGGCTGACCTTCGTCCTTCATAATACCTCGTCATTTTACTGCCAGTGATGATGGTGCAGTTTATGTGTTGGCATGGGAATGATTGGCCTGCATGTCACGGTCTGATGTGTAGACAATGACAGACATGCTTGTCTGCATACCAGTCCTGCTGCTAGGCTTAAGTTCCTGTTCCTTCCAAACATATGAATATTTGTGAGTGTAAAACATTTGCGTTTAAGTATACACTTTCTAGTCGATATGGCGACTTGAGGCACCTCACTACTAAGGGCCATAACTTACCCTTATGCAGACTCATGGACTTGGCGACATAGTAGACTAGACTGTATAAAGTGTGCTGTTGGGGGTTTTGCTCAAGGACTCCTTGGCAAAAGTTTGCCGAGAAATCCTATGACAACACCTGGATTGCTGGAGGCCGAGCACCACCGCTACTACTACCATTCTGGTTACTGTAAACAGCTGCTGCTGCTGAAACCAAGGGAATGTACGCTAGGCTACGCCAGCTCTGTTCCTTCTACTCAATATGGTATTGTTATTAGCTTGACAGCATTATCCTGCTACATTATCTCATGCAGTCCAAACAGTAGCTGCTAAACTGCTGCCGTTTAGCTTACTGTAAACAGTTGATGCTGATGAAATATTTCGGTGGAACAGCCCATGCAGGTCTACTCGTAGTCGTGCTGTTAGCTTGACACCATTAGCTTGTTGTGTTCCTCTGTGACGTCCACATGTTAAAAAGCGTGTACATATTTGTACTGGTTGTAGACTGCTTGAGATGCAGTGTAAGAGGCTATCTACTGTCAATAACACATGCGATCTGCCTATCTTGGGGACGTCACATGCAAACGGGAAGATCAACATTTAATTTGGCAGTAAACCAACACCAAACCAACATGTACTTCGAGAGTACAGCTTTATCTTGAAGCGTGGAGCTGATATGTTGCTAATGCTGCAAATGTGTTGCTAATGCTGCTCACGTTAACGTTGTGTTCATTTCATGCAGGCCCTCTTCCCAGCCCTGTGTCATGGCGAGTGGGGTCGCCATGCCGGGTCATAACATTGGCTACCCTATGAAGGCACAGCTACAGGTCCTTGGTAAGACATGGCACTTGGTTTACAGCTTAGCCGATAGCTCAGCCTGTAGCTTAGCTGATAGCTCGGCTGGGACAGGCTTCCGTGTGTGTGTGTGTGTGTGTGTGTGTGTGTGTGTGTGTGTGTGTGTGTGTGTGTGTGTGTGTGTGTGTGTGTGTGTGTGTGTGTGTGTGTGTGTGTGTGTGTGTGTGTGTGTGTGTGTGTGTGTGTGTGTGTGTGTTCGTCAGACAAACAAACTACGGTGACCTTTTTGTCATGTTTTCCTTTTGTTGTCATCGAATACATTGAATTAATACATTCCATATTGCCTCCATCTGTCTCATTCCCTCTATCTGACTCACATTTCCTCGTCTCTCTCTCTTTCTCGCTCTGTCTCTATCTCTCTCTCTCCCTCTCATGCTGTGTTTCAGTGCTGTCGGCGAAGCTCAAGGAGAACAGGAAGAACTGGTTCGGCCCCAGTCCCTACGTGGAGGTGGTGGTGGACGGCCAGTCCAAAAAGACGGGGACGTGCAACAACACCCACAGCCCCAAGTGGAAGCAGCCCCTCACTGTGTGAGTCGCTGTAGTGCTGATTTATTAGCCAATCACAGGTTGTGTCACCGTGTGAGATTAGCCAATCACAGGAGGGCCCCAGAGTGAGCAGGGACGGACTGACTCTGAAGTTAGGGGTGGACAAAATCTTTAGGAACACACAAAGACACATTTAGGCACACGTTGAAAAGTGAATTTCAAACTACTAATCAAACTAATCAAATAAAATCCTCTTCTCACTTCTCATGACGCCCTGCATGTGAGAGTATCACAAGGGGTAAAAGCACGCATAGGGCATATTCTTACTGTCACCTGGTTGTTCCGGTTAAAAATACTGCAAGAAGCTTACGCCAGCTGTTGGAACTTCTCCTATTGTCAATTGTCACAGTAGTTAGATCTTCCTGCTGTCAGCACGGTTTCATAACCTCCACTGGCACTCTGAGATTCTTTGAATGAAAAGTGCGCGACAAATAAAATGCATTATTATTATTATTATTATAAGTTGTCGATCGAGAGCGCTAAACGGGGTGAAGTAGTTTTTAAGCAAATCCGTGTAAACTAAGCTGTTTTCACATATGAACGCTGGACAATGTCCAGAGAATCAGGCCCACACATTGTCCACACATGGAGCGCACAACAGGAGGCTGTTTGGTTGAGCCAAGAGGGGGGGGGGGGTGCCTGGGGAGAGGGTGCAGGAGGCAGCACATCACATGACGCAAGGAGTACGCGTTATTCAGGATTTGTGCCAGTCGCTCTTAGAAATAGACTCCTTAAAGTTTAAATATCAATGGCACATTATGTCGCTTGTTGCAGATTTTTAAACATTTTCTCATTCAGTTTATTTGTCAGGGACTTTTGTCAGGGATATTAATAAACAGTCCTGTAAACATGCCAGAATTAGCGAGAAGCCACGCTTCAGCGCCTCTTGTCTCGATAGCGGGAAGCCGGTGCCCGGGTCGGCCGAGGTCCCTCCAAAGCCTCCAAAGTCATTCTGGGGGGCCGGATGGCGGCAGTGGGGACCGAGGTCTTGTGTAAATCTGACTTTTTAAAATGGAAGTGTTTGTACACTGAGGAGAATAGCAGCCGGACTGAACTGAACTGAAGGTGTGCCGTGAATGTGATGTTACTCTGTGTACCCGCTGTCGGAGGAGCATTATTAAGAGTCTGCTCAAATGAAAGTCAGTGGGCACCGAAATTCAATTGACTCGGATATCCGACCTTGTTCGTCTTCATCGTGGAGTCTCTTCCCCCCCCGGGGGAGTATTCTGCTTCAGTCGTGACTCAACACTTGGGCTGTTCAGAAACGGTGTGCCGCTGGTGCAGCCTGGTTCCAGTCTAACGCTCTCCCCTGGGAGAGAGGAAGAAGGGAGACTGGAAGACATGAGGCTTTGAGAGAGGGAGATGGGAGTGAATAAAATGGGTGAGAGAGAGAGGGATTAATCAAAAATAGGTGAGAGCTGAAGGGATTGAAAAAAATGGGTGAAAGAGGGATTGAACAGAACGAGAGGGAGGGAGAGACGATGGGAGGATGTGTGGGAGAGGAGAGAGAGAGAGAGAGACAGGGTTTCAAGGAGGGGGGGGGCGGTCTAATAGGCTGGGTCCAAGAGAGGTTGTATAATGTGTGTTTACAGTTGGAAACTGGACCCCACAATGTTGTGGTTCCTCCCAGTGTGGGCCAGGCCTCTCCCTGACCTTTCCCACCCTCATAGTGATGGGCATGTTATACCCCGACCCCCAGCGGGCCTCTACTGCACGGGATCTTGCTCCCAGGGACTGGTCTCTGGGGACCCACCACATACGGGGACCCACCACATCGTAAACTCTGTAGATATTTAGTTGTTCGTTATTTGGCAGGCTAGTTTATCCAAAAGCGACTGCCAGAGCGAGTCGGGGTTAGGGCTGATCTTGCTCAAGGATGCCTACTTATCACTCTTATCACTATTGAAATGTTTATATTGACAAACTATATTGGGAATTAAATATTTATTAACAAAATAAATCAAGAATTAATTTGTAAAATGTCACACTTTCAAATAGAATAGATAGAATTCGCCTCTGCATTGGCAAATGAGTGTATACAAAGTACTGATATAGTACATTATGCTGACAAATGATAAAAATGTATTCAGAACTTTTGGTGTTGTTGGACAGTATATATTGCATTAATAATGTGTGGTTGTCACAACATCCCAGGGCACACATGGACTTGGTCACCGCACACCGTTTCGGAGCCACTGCTCTAGTAGACGCTCTCCCCACAAATCTAAATATCATCAAATGTGCGACTAGGTTGTCCCCAAAACCTGTTAAACCAGAGCCAGTGTCTCTCCGTCCCCAGCTGGGACGGGAATGACATGCCAAGCTTGATTAATGTCTTGCGTAAACACGGCTAGAATCTTGTGCTTAACTGTGTTTACACAAACACACAAGTGATTCAATTAATAATAAAGTATGATAAATGATCTAATAATAGCCCAAGCTCAATGAAGGGGTGGTGGGGAAATCCAGCACTATCTTTATCAACATTTCATATTTCTTCATTTCAAATCAATAATAACCATTTGGTCCTGTGTGGGTAGATCATCATGATGTTAACACTACCAGCACTTGGGTGTTTCGCTGGCAGTGTTTCATTTCCTTTGGATAAAGGAAATGTCAAGTCAATGAGTTTCATTCATGAAGAATTCAACAGAGAAAATTACACATCAAGCGATTAGAAGAAAGCTAAACTTGCTTAACTGTAGCTGTCGATGTATCAACCTATCAGATATACAAGATATTGTCCACAGTCTCCCTGTAATATGCATCCTTGAGCAAGGTAACCCCTACCTCCTCCTTAATGACCTGCATCAAAAATATAATATACTCTCTAAACTACTTTTGAAAACAGCAGCGTCAGCAGAATGAATACATAAATTGATACGAGACGGTAATTCCAATGTCGACATCAAATGCATATGGACATCCGAGTGTAATTGACTTGCCTCCCTTCGCCTCTAATACTCCTCCTCTGCTCTCGGTGGACGCTGGACGGTGGGGGCTCTGGGGGTCGTCTGCAGCATCGTGACCCCGTTCAGCAAGCTGGTGTTCCGGGTGTGGAGCCACCAGACCCTGAAGGCCGACGTCCTGCTGGGCATCGCCACGCTGGACGTCAGCCACACCCTGCAGGCCAACCAGATGAAGAGTGAGTGCTGCATGGACACACGCCTGATTTGTACACGGGTTCGATTTCCCCATGTCCTGAACCTCCCGCATGCCCCGCCCCCCCCATCCCAACACCCCCTACCTGATCATTAAGGACATGGACGCAAGATGAATTAATTGGAAGCTGCTTTGGATAATGACAAATGACAAAATAATGTATGTGGATGTTCATGCACATTATGAGTGTGATTTATGCAACTCTCACACTGTGTGTGTGTGTGTGTGTGTGTGTGTGTGTGTGTGTGTGTGTGTGTGTGTGTGTGTGTGTGTGTGTGTGTGTGCTGAATGTGATTATCTCTCACTCCCTGGGTGAGTGAAGGCCAGCTCTGTCACACTCTCTGGCTCCCCTGACATTGGTGTGGGTGGGTGGGTGTGTGCAATGCCAAACCGTACTCTACGACCCCTCTCTAAGCCCTCTGAAGGCATAGAAATCAGCTTAACATGATATGATGATGGCACACACACACACACGTTTACTTGGAGGGGTTTAGCAGAGCGGGTCAGGGTTCCGATGTCTTCCTGGTAAACCATCTACCCAGGGGAACGTTCTGGAACAAAGTCTGATCTTAACTACAGCAGTGCACCGTGACCCCAGAGACACACTCTCTGTGGTCGGGGGTTTCTAAACGCTTTGTCATGAACTCCTCTCCGCTGGTAATAATTACGTAATACTTAATGGTATTAATGGTCATAAATGTGAACTGGTTTGGGCACAGATGGAACCTAAGCTTTTAGCTGTTCTCTCGCTGCTCTAGATCAGCTGAAACTTCAGACCCAGTCGGCTGACTTGTCTTTCAGGTTGAAACTTTTCCTTGTGTTTCCCTAGAATCACTACGAGATACTCACGACCAGATGCTGTATTGATCAGATAATCACGAGATGATGATGATGTCTACAAACATTGGGCGAACCCCTTTTCATGCCCGTATGACACCCGTCCCTGGAAGGAGTGATCCCCCACTCTGTGTTCCTTCTCCAAGTTTCTTCCTTGTTAAGTAAGGGAATCGTTTCTTGCCCTTAAGGGGGCTAGGTGTCATAATCACATGGCCCATAATCATATGGCCTGTAAAGCCCATTGAGACTGTAACTGTGATTTAAGGACTATACAAATCAAATTGACTTGACTTGACACACTGGACGCATGCTACTGCGACTTCCATTTTGAAATATATCCGTAGTCAACATTTCCCACGAACGCACCTGAGTTGGGGAAAGACTGCGCTACGCCAGGCATGCTTGCTGCACGCCTGCATGCTTGCACGGCGTGTCACTTGCGACGGAGGAGGATGTAAAGTTCACATGACATCAGGAAGCCCACACGTGACTCAGATGAGGAGGACGGCGCCGCCCACGCAGCCGCAGGTTCCTTAATCACATTTGTGTCGACTGTTAACGAGTGGGCGATTAATTGGGCAGGAAATTGGCCTTGGCTCGAACCGTCTGATGGGGTAGCCGACCCGCGCCTCTGGGCTTTCTTTGCGGGGCTAATGGCCCTGTCTTCCCTGTGGCGCTAATGAACGGCTGCTTCTGTTGTCAACATTTTGGTGTGTGGAGTGTGTAATCTAATACTAAGCCTTCGATGGCTCAGTTACATTTAATTACTGTATTTACCTGTTCCACTTCCTGACCAGTTCACGGCCCGCCGCTCGACACCTCCCCCCCATCTCCAAACATTTAACAACACGGCTCTCAGCCGCGCCTCCCGGCCTCCTCCCACCCCTCCCGCACCACCTTCGATGACATCCACACCATGCACTTTCACAATTCTTCTTCATAACCACCATCACCCACTCTTTGAAACCCCACATTGCACAGTTAAACCCTTAAACTGGACCTGTTTTTCTCAGCTTCACGCCACATGTCTAACCACTGGCTGTATCTATGCGCCGGCTCTAGCAGCCGGGTCCGTGACCGCTCCAGCTTAGAGTCGACAGGAAGCAGACAGAGAACTCAAACCAACAAACTGAATCCTCATCTTCCTCCTTTCTAGGCTTAACTGCCAATCCCCCCCCGCCCACCACATTTTACACTCCTCAACATACCGTCAACCGTCTGATGGGGTAGCCGACCCGCGCCTCTGGGCTTTCTTTGCGGGGCTAATGGCCCTGTCTTCCCTGTGGCGCTAATGAACGGCTGCTTCTGTTGTCAACATTTTGGTGTGTGGAGTGTGTAATCTAATACTAAGCCTTCGATGGCTCAGTTACATTTAATTACTGTATTTTACCTTTGTGTGTGTGTGTGTGTGTGTGTGTGTGTGTGTGTGTGTGTGTGTGTGTGTGTGTGTGTGTGTGTGTGTGTGTGTGTGTGTGTGTGTGTGTGTGTGTGTGTGTGTGTGTGTGTGTGTCGTGTGTGTGTGTGTGTGTGTGTGTGTGTGTGTGTGTGTGTCGTTGGGCTACTCAGCTGACATCTGCGTTGCGCAAGTCTGGTTCGGCAAAATGTCTCACGTTGCTTGTCAGCTACCTTGTATGTAAACATAGCATCATTGTTATGGTAATACACAATTATCATAATATCATAAAAGTTAGTCAACATAGATGAGCAGTGGTGAGATGCCAGGGTAGATTGCTGATTGGGTATAGGCAATACGTTTATTATTCAAAATGCATAAGATGGAACCAATTAGAAACAAATCAAGAAAAAATATATTGGCTTTGTGTCACGCATTTCTTCCCCGTCGACTTGGGCTCGGTCGCGGGTCGTTATGCACTCGCCTACTGAGCAAATGGTCTCTTCCACATGCGTTTGACAAACGCATGTGGAAGAGACGAGGTGTGTGTAGTGTAGTGTAGTGTACATTCCTCCTCCGACGACAGGGACGGCCGCTAAACTGCTGCTCGTGTTGGACAAGGGTTAGGCCAGGACAGCGATGCTGGTGCTGCTACGGTACAATGAGGGCAGACTGAATGCCGTGGCGTCGGTACAATGGCGGCGTCACAATGAGGGTTTCTATGAGGAGGAATGGTCCAGCCTACTACTACTGCTGCTGCTGCTGCTGCTGTTGTTGTTGACGTCGTCGTGGTTGTCAGGCCGGGTGACGTCAGCGCAGAAGAATGTGTTCTTGGTGAGGCTGATACCCAGCAGGCCATACCCGAAGACGCGCCAGGGATGAATCACAGATGAAGACAAGCTCCTTTTGCAGGGCTGTTTGTTTGTTTGTTTGTTTGTAGTTGAGTTTTTTGGGGGGTTTTTTTGGTTAAGATGAACAGAACTGAAAACTTTATTTTATCAGATTAAACGGATGTTGACCAAGTTTTCCTTTGGGGACATAATTTGCAATATGTCATCGCAATACAAAAAACAACTGCATTGTGTCATTACTGCAGTGATGGAACTTCCTGTTGAACTATTACTTATCTTTCATTTCTCTCTCTCTCTCTCTCTCTCTCTCTCTCTCTCTCTCTCTCTCTCTCTCACCCTCTCTCTCTCTCTCTCTCTCTCTCTCTCTCTCTCTCTCTCTCTCTCTCTCTCTCTCTCTCTCTCTCTCTCTCTCTCTCTCTCTCTCTTCTCTTGCCAATCCCACCCCTTTTCTCACTCTCCTCCTGTCTCACTCACTCCCCCCTGTCTCACCCCATCTCCCTGTCACGCACCCGTCCGACTCCCTCAATCAATTGCACTCCCTTTATCTCGCCCGGTTTATCTCACCGCGGATTTCACTCCCACCCCGATGTCACTCCCTCTCTCCCCCACCTCCCATCCACCCCACCAACCATCCGCCTCTCCCAAACCTCATGCTTACCTCTCTCTCTCTCTTCCCCCCTCCACCCACACCAGTCGCGGAGGTGGTGCAGACCCTGAAGTTGAGTGCGGACAGAGACCAGGCGGACGTTGTGGGAGATCTGTCCGTCTGTCTGGATGGAATGACCGTGGACCCAGAGGCCTTTGCAGCTGCCCAGGCTAATCACCACGGTAATGCCCCCCCACCGCTCCCCCCATCACACACACACACACACACACACACACACACACACACACACACACACACACACACACACACACACACACACACACACACACACACCACACACACACACACACATCACACACACTGCAGCCAGAGCAGTAGTCCAACTGTCACTGTGAGGTGTTGGCAATTGCAGACTGTTCATACAGTGGAGTGAGGATATAATCATTTCAATATGTTGCAAAATAAATAGTTGAATAACCTTTCTAATTTTTCTATAATATCGATATGAAGTGCTTTTATTTTATTGAGTATTTCACTTTCATTATATCCACTGTGATGTCGCACATGGGAGTGTCCACCCAGGTTATTATAGATAATCTGCCAGGTTATTATGTATAGTTGTTGTTTTATCTGTGGTTATAGATAAAGCAGCATAGACGGCCTACAGTTCATACAGGCCACAGATGTTGAAATGACGTGTAATGAATAATAAGTCTCAGGCTCACACCTGTTGGTAAAATGAAATGGTTGGTTACATTCACACAAAAATCAATACGTTTGTCCACTTGCTTTAAGTGCTATGACATTGACATTTAGGGCATATAGGAATGGTTTTATCCAAATCGACAAAAATATTACATTTGTCCAAAGAGAATGAAAGAACAATATAACGTTGGCGGTGCAGTAAGATTTGAGTAGAACAAGTTTCAAGCACTTCATAATTACTAGCTTAATAGAACAAGTTGCTCATAATTGCTAGGTTAACACATTGCTGGTAAATGTCAAGATGGGTGGGGTAAAGGATGTTTCTTCTAACCAGATGTTGGGTGTCTGTGCTCTGATGGTAACCTGTGTCTCTGTGTTTACCCACTCAGTGACGTCTAACGGTGAACCTCAACACAACGGAGACCACAGCCTGGGGTAAAGGACCTTCCTCTATTCACTTTGAACGGCTTGCTGAGAGCTATGGATTTATGTATATACTAGATTCTGTTTTTAACCTTATTGAACCTTTGTTTTGCCCCACATGAAACTTACTTAAAGAACTGAAACTTAAGGAACTGAAATTTAAGGAACTGAAACTTAAGGAACATGAAAACCTGTCATGTTAACATGCCACGTTTTTGTTAATATGTCATGTTGTCACACTAAAACTTCACATGTTAAAGAACTAAAACCTGATATGTTAATAACCTGATATGTTATTATATGTTAATCCAAAGAGACTGAGTCGTGCTAAATTTGAAATGAGGGGAGTCGATGAGCGGGTTCGGAGTGGACGGTTTTCGTGCTCGTGACAGGGCGAGACGGGAGAGGGAGAGGAGGGGAGAGACAGAAGAGGGAGAGAGACAGGGGGGAGGAGGAAGGAGAGAGAGCGAGAAAAGGGGGGAGAGAAAAAGAGAGAGAGAGAGAGAAAAAAGAGAGAGAGAGAGAGAGAGAGAGAGAGAGAGAGAGAAAGAGAGAGAGAGAGAGAGAAAGAAGAGAGAGAGAGAGAGAGAGAGAGAGAGAGAAAGAGAGAGAGAGAGAAAGAGACAGAGGAGAAGAGAGAGAGAGGAGAGATGGAGACAATGGTGTGTGTATGGTATAATGTGTGTGTGTGTGTGTGTGTGTGTGTGTGTGTGTGTATATGTGTGTGTATGTGTGTGTTGTGTGTGTGTGTGGTGTGTGCAAGGGTCAAACGTTTCATGAAAAACCAAACAAGAAGAGGAAAAAGAGACCGAAATAGAGACGCATCCACACCCACCACCCATAAGAAGCCCCGCAGAAAACCACTCTATGCAGCAAACCTCAAAAATACATAACCACAACACAACGTATATAGAGATCCTCCCCCTAAATAACTCATCGAAAAATTAAATTAACGAAAAAAGACCACCAGAATAAAAAGATCGATTCAAGCACCAAAGATAAAGAAAAGAACAAAAAAAAATAAAAAGAAACAACCCGAAAAAAAAAACACAGGCAGAAAAAACCCCACGCAGAAAAGAGGCAAACAATCAAAAACAAAACCACAAAGAAAGAAAAGAAAAAAAACCGGCAATATCAACCACAAACAAAAACACAAAAGCACGTAACCGCGAAAGGAAGATACTCAAAAATAGTCCGCAACAAAAATCAAACAAAAAACATATAGAGGCTCCCACTCAGCAGCGCAACCACCCAGTCCGCAGAGAGAGATATGGGATGCAGGGAGGCACAAAGACTTGAGTGCGAAGAAAGGAACATAAAAGGCAGGGGCGAGGTTTGAACGTTAAGGAAGTGGGCAGAATATTGTATTTATAGTGGGAGGTTGGCCGGGATGCTAGAGGAGGTCCATCGGAGGGGGTGGAGAGAGAACGCAGTTCCGCGAAAGAGGACTAGAAGCCGTGAGAGCAAGAATGCCAGAGGGCATATAGTCACATACTCAGGAAATGTGATGAATGGGAGTCCATGCCGCGCAACACAACGGGAGAGAAGGTGGGCACGCCTGATAAGTGAGACCCCAGACGGAGAGAGACAGACGAGCAGAGAGAGATAAGAGAGAGAGACAGACAGAGAGACATAGAGACGAGAGAGAGGAGAGAGAGAGACGACAGAGAGAGATGAGAGAGAGAGACGACAGAGAGACGACAGAGAGAGACGACAGAGAGACAGCGAGAGAGACGAGAGAGAGAGGAGAGAGAGAGAGAGAAACGAGAGAGAGAGAGAGAGAGAGAGTAGAGAGACAGGGAGAGAGAGAGGAGATGAGAGATAGAATCATCTTCAATATTGTCTCGCAAATAATATAATTAGTTTGTGAGATTAATTCGCTCTGTACTATGATATAATCTATCATATAATTGCGATCATGAAAAGTAGTCGTTCTTCTACATATTATAATGGTGAGAATATCTTGGTTCAACATATATCATATTAAATCTGTATAGCAAACTGATATGATAGAATGGAGAGAGTGGGTCTACATATAAAAGGTAATAAAATTAATCACAGACTCATACATGCCACCAAGGACTTACTAATATATAAACAAAGATAACTAGGTCCTGTTTCTCATCTGTAGATAAGAGATATCCATGATATCACCAGAGACACTGGCATCAGAGAGCCGCATGTCTTTCACGTGGACTCAGGTCCATGCGAAGAATATAGAGATGTACTGTGATTCATCCCTGGCGCGTCTTCGGGTATGGCCTGCTGGGTATCAGCCTCACCAAGAACACATTCTTCTGCGCTGACGTCACCCGGCCTGACAACCACGACGACGTCAACAACAACAACCAGCAGCAGCAGCAGTAGTAGTAGGCTGGACCATTCCTCCTCATAGAAACCCTCATTGTGACGCCGCCATTGTACCGACGCCACGGCATTCAGTCTGCCCTCATTGTACCGTAGCAGCACCAGCATCGCTGTCCTGGCCTAACCCTTGTCCAACACGAGCAGCAGTTTAGCGGCCGTCCCTGTCGTCGGAGGAGGAATGTACACTACACTACACTACACACACCTCGTCTCTTCCACATGCGTTTGTCAAACGCATGTGGAAGAGACCATTTGCTCAGTAGGCGAGTGCATAACGACCCGCGACCGAGCCCAAGTCGACGGGGAAGAAATGCGTGACACAAAGCCAATATATTTTTTCTTGATTTGTTTCTAATTGGTTCCATCTTATGCATTTTGAATAATAAACGTATTGCCTATACCCAATCAGCAATCTACCCTGGCATCTCACCACTGCTCATCTATGTTGACTAACTTTTATGATATTATGATAATTGTGTATTACCATAACGAATGATTATAGTAGCTGACAAGCAACGTGAGACATTTTGCCGAACCAGACTTGCGCAACGCAGATGTCAGCTGAGTAGCCACGACACACACACACACACACACACACACACACACACACACACACACACACACACACACACACACACACACACACACACACACACACACACACACACACACACACACACACACACACACACACACACACACACACACACACACACACACACACACACACACACACACACACACACACACACACACACACACACACACACACACACACACATGCAGTTTGACCAGAGCGCAGTAGCTCCAACTGTCACTGTGAGGTGTTGGCAATTGCAGACTGTTCATACAGTGGAGTGAGGATATAATCATTTCAATATGTTGCAAAATAAATAGTTGAATAACCTTTCTAATTTTTCTATAATATCGATATGAAGTGCTTTTATTTTATTGAGTATTTCACTTTCATTATATCCACTGTGATGTCGCACATGGGAGTGTCCACCCAGGTTATTATAGATAATCTGCCAGGTTATTATGTATAGTTGTTGTTTTATCTGTGGTTATAGATAAAGCAGCATAGACGGCCTACAGTTCATACAGGCCACAGATGTTGAAATGACGTGTAATGAATAATAAGTCTCAGGCTCACACCTGTTGGTAAAATGAAATGGTTGGTTACATTCACACAAAAATCAATACGTTTGTCCACTTGCTTTAAGTGCTATGACATTGACATGTGAGGGCCATATAGGAAGGTTTTATCCAAATCCGACAAGAATTATTACATTTGTCCCAAAGAGAATGAAGAACAATATAACGTTTGGCGGTGGCAGTAAGATTTGAGTTCGAAACAAGTTTCAAGCACTTCATAATTACTAGCTTAATAGAACAAGTTTCAAGTGCTCATAATTGCTAGGTTAACACATTGCTGGTAAATGTCAAGATGGGTGGGGTAAAGGATGTTTCTTCTAACCAGATGTTGGGTGTCTGTGCTCTGATGGTAACCTGTGTCTCTGTGTTTACCCACTCAGTGACGTCTAACGGTGAACCTCAACACAACGGAGACCACAGCCTGGGGTAAAGGACCTTCCTCTATTCACTTTGAACGGCTTGTTGAGAGCTATGGATTTATGTATATACTAGATTCTGTTTTTAACCTTATTGAACCTTTGTTTTGCCCCACATGAAACTTACTTAAAGAACTGAAACTTAAGGAACTGAAATTTAAGGAACTGAAACTTAAGGAACATGAAAACCTGTCATGTTAACATGCCACGTTTTTGTTAATATGTCATGTTGTCACACTAAAACTTCACATGTTAAAGAACTAAAACCTGATATGTTAATAACCTGATATGTTATTATATGTTAATATATGTTAATAACCCCAAATGTGTTAATAACCAAACACATGTTCATCTAAAACATGTTAAGGAACAAAAATGTGTTAAGGAATGAAAAAAGTGTTCTGGAACTAAAACACGTTAAGGAACTCAAATGTGTTGTCATGGAACTAAAAGGTATTTGTGTGCAGGCGGAGCAGGGACACCTCTCCGGCGCTGGACGAGCTGGAGCACCGCTCGTCTCCGAGGGCGCGGCACACCATGAACGGCACAGGCTCCTCCCCCTCACCTTCGGTGATATCAGAGGGCTCTCGGCCCCTCCGCCCCCCCAGGCCCTCCAGACCCCCTCCCCCCACCCCCCGCAGACCCACTTCCTCACCAGGTTGATGTTATGTTTCAGTCGTGGCCTCCAAGCCCTATTGGAAAGGCCTCCCCAATAATTGTGACAATGCTAGGGACCAATGAGGCATTGAGGGAGGGGACGTTTTGGTCTAGACCTAAACAGGAAAGCGCCAGATTTTCCCAGAATTTCTAAATGATTGTGCTGCCCAACCAATCAGATTATTTTTGTATGCGGAAACAGAACAAAAAAAATTTGTTCTGTGGAAGTCTTGTGAAAGTCAATTGCTGCCCAGTCAAGGCCAGACTGGCATTCATTGTGAAAGGTAGGCTAGTTTTATTTTATTAGAATTTGTTAATTAATTAATAGAATTATGATAATCTAGTAGTGGTGAGGGAGATTAACCCCCAGCTCCAAAGGTACCGGGTTTGATCCCCTTGAGCAAAATGCGTAGCTGCTCCTTAATGACATGCATCTGATTTCAATCACTATGTCGCTGAGGTTGGGAGTGTCTCCTAACTAGGGCTGGGTATCGAAATTCGGTACTTTTTTGGTACCGACCGAATCACTGCGGTACTACCGAGCACCAGCAGAGGTCAGAACATTCAGTGCCAAACTTCGGTAAATTTTTTTTTTCCCTCGTCTCTCATCCAATCACTATATTTGTTCTAAAATCTAACGTGACTGCTGGTTTAGGTGGCGGTATGCACCTTAAAGTTGTTTGCGATCCGGCAGTAAACCCAGAGAAGAAGAAGTGACTGCTGGTTGGATGGAAAAAGAAACGCGTCCTTGCATTACTACGTCACTATGCATGTAAACACCGAGCCATGTGGATGTCCTCATTTGCGGAGAGTGGAGAAATGTCCAAACCACGGTCCACTATCCCACAGTCTGGTTACATTTTGTAAAAAGTAGGGACGGTGCAAAATGCAATATTTGTGATCAGACCATAGCTGGTGCGGGTGGCAACACTTCTAATTTAATGAAGCATTTAATCTCGCACGTCATTAACCTGAGACAAGAGAGCTGCACTGTGTTTGACTGCAAACACCGACTACTAACGTTACTACTAGTGGTAACGATAACGATAACAGGGAACAGACTGCTTCCTCAACATGGATAGAGTAAGTTAAAAATGTGGACATTTTAAACTTAAAATGCATTAATCTGGTGCAATTTGAGAGCTTCTTTCTCTGTGTGTGAAAATGTTAGACATTTTCAAGTTAAAACTATAAGACATAATCTGGTGAATTTAGAGGGGGGTGGGATCAGTTTTCATTCTGTTGTGGGCCGCCACAAATAAATCAATCTATGGGAAACACGGCCTAGTTTACTAATGTCTCATTGAAAAAGGAGCAATAAATATTTCATACTTGAAATGAATGACACTTGGACTCTTTCTATTTGAAAAACTAATGTAAAAAGACTTGTATTACAGTAAAAACATGTTCTGGCAATTGCATTATGAAATGTGCTTTTATTTACACATAGGTATGGGTGTAGAATTTAGTGGGAACGCTGGGGACATGTCCCCACCAATGTCCAAAACAAAAATACGTCCTTGCACATAGGTATCGAAAAAAGTATCGTTTTGGCACCAGTATCGAAACTCAGGTACCGATACCGAAAAATTTGAAACGATACCCAGCCCTACTCCTAACTGAATAAATAGCATTAGTATGACGTAAGGTATATAGTATAGTAGTATTATGAATGCTTGAAACCTGTTCTATTCTATCTTTATGTACCACAGCGATATATTGCCGTCTCTCTTTCGACAAATGTATTTATCGTAAGTTTGGATAAAAGCTTCTGCCAAATGCCCTAAATGTAAATGTGAATGTATGTTTACCTCTGTCCCTCCTAGCCTCATCCTCCAACGGCTCCTTAGCGGCTGACTCCAGCGAGGGACCCTCGGGCTCCAACACACCAGTCCGGGCCCCGGGACCCTCAGCGGTCCCGGAGCCCAGCATCGCTTCCACTGACCAGGGCCCCAACACTTCGCCCCCTGGGTCTGGGGCCGTGGCCAAGCCAGCAACCTCCGGCACCCCCCGGCCCCCTGCTGCCACGGGGCCCTTGCCTCCTGGGTCAGTTGATTTGATCATTTTAATCTGAACACTGAATTTATAGTATTATATATTGTATTCAATGAATACTATTATAGGCATTGTTGTATGGGCTTTTTTTGTATTGGTTTGTTGTATTGGTTTCTTGAGGTCACATGCGTGGGTCTCAGCTGATCTGATTGGTTTGCTGTGGTCATGTGGCGTTCTAGGTGGGAGCAGCGGGTGGACCACAACGGCAGGCTGTACTTTGTGGACCACGTGGAGAAGAGGACCACGTGGGAGCGACCAGAACCACTGCCTGCTGGGTAAAGGCGGACGCCATATTGACTCCTTCCTCCTCTTCCTTTTTTGTCGTTGTTGTTCTTAAAATGACTCATCTCCAAGACGACGTGAAACTGACATAACCCATCTCTCTGGTCTCAAAGTTATCCAACAGCCGAGGTTGTGGTGTGTGTAGCTCTTAACTAGATGTTTCATGCTATAATGGTGTATGATGGAGTACGACAAGCTAGACTAGACCATAAATAAGCCATGAGTGGTTAAGTGTTTCCATAATGGAACTGAGCTATTGTGTGATTCATATGAATATTTGATGTGTCGGTATATACTGCTACTCTGTATGCTGTGGTGTGAGCAAAGCTGAGGTGTTTCATGTGAGCTGGTTCCTTAACCTCTTGGTAGCAGTAGTCTCACACCAATGCTTAGTTACTCTTGAAGCCAATATTTCCATCTGTCAATATTTCCATCACTCACTACATCCATCCCTCTCCCATTCACTAACTCACGCTCTTCCCCTCTTGATTCATTTCTCTCTCCCCCTCATCCGTCTCCCTCTTCCTCTCCCTCTCTCCTCCCACATCTTTCTCCCCTTCTCTCTCCTCCCCTCTCTTTCCCCCCCCTCCCCTCTCTCCCTACCATCACCTTCCTCCCCCTCCTTTCTCTCTCTCCCCTCCCTCCCTCCATCCCTCCCTCCCCCCTCCCTCTCCCATCTCTCTTAATTTCTCTCTTGGTCCTTCTCTCCTTGCTCTCTTTCTCCCCTCCCTACCCCCTCTCCATTTCTCTCTCCCCCTCCATCTCCCTCCCCTTCCACTCACCTGCCCTCTCTTTCTCTCTTTCTGTCTCACTCACTCATTCACACACTCGCCCGCCCCCCCCAGCTGGGAGCGGCGGGTGGACCCGATGGGCCGTGTGTACTTTGTGGACCACATCACGCGCACCACCACGTGGCAGCGCCCCACCATGGAGACGGTGCGCAACTACGAACAGTGGCAGCACCAGCGCAGCCAGCTGCAGGGGGCCATGCAGCAGTTCAACCAGAGGTTCATCTACGGGGTACGGCAAGTTGTGGTTGTTGTTAAAAGTTGCCGTTTACTAGTTCTTGAGCAAGATGCCCGCTAACCCCTTGAGCAAGATATTGACCATCACTAAAGTGTTGTGGTGTTTCTGTCAGCTCCAGGACCAGGTGCCGGCTGCCCAGAACAACGACCCACTGGGCCCTCTGCCACACGGATGGGGTAAGGATCTCCAGACAGTAACGCGTTTAGTACACATTTGGTGTGCACTTAGTCTACTAGATACAATGGGCTGTAATATACAGATTAACACACCAGCCGTTGTCGGGCCTCATCGGCGGCCATGTTGTTCCGTGTGTGCAGAGAAGAGGACGGACAGCAACGGCCGTGTGTATTTCGTCCACCACCCGACGCGGACCACCCAGTGGGAGGACCCGCGCACCCAGGGGTCAGTGGGACGTCTCTTATGCTCTCCTCTCTGAGCACTCAGGACATGCTTGGACTCACAGCTAACTAGTGTAGAAGAACATTCTGTCGTATAACTCGCAGAGTCTCTCTCCATCTTTGCCTCTGCATGTGAGTCTCTCCTTTGTCCATCGCATGTGAGCATACGTGCGTGTATGCTTATGTGTGTGTGTGTGTGTGTGTGAGGGGATTCTTTGTCTTTATCTGTTTGTATCTGTCTTTGTCTGCCTTCGCCTGTCTGTCTTTGTGTGTGTCCGTCTTCGCCTGTGTCTTTTTCTGTCCGTCTTTGTCTGTCTGTCTCTGTGTGTCTGTCTTTGTCAGATGTCTCTCTCTCTGTGTCTTTATCTTTTTGGCTGTGTGTGTGTGTTTGTGTGTCTGTGTGTATTTATATATATATATATATATATATATACGTGTGTGTCTTTATGTGCGCAGGCTGCTCAACGAGAAGCCGCTCCCAGAGGGCTGGGAGATGAGGTTCACGGTGGACGGCATCCCCTACTTCGTGGACCACAACCGCAGGGCCACCACCTACATCGACCCCCGCACCGGGAAGTCCTCCCTGTATGTACTGCTTCTACGCACACACACACGCATGCACACGCACGCACGCACGCACGCACGCACGCACGCACACGCACACACACACCTGACATTCAAATACAAAAGCATTAGTTCTGCCATTGGTTCGGTGTTGTTAGCTCAAACTCTTTGTTCTAAGATACGGTTCTAAAATCTAATAGAATAATATGAATTTGTAATTTGTCTCTGCTTTGTCTGGTCCTGCTCCATTCCTCTGTCTCCCTCCTCTTCTTCTATACCTGCATCCTTACTCAATGTTTTCTTCCATTTCCTCCTCCTCTCTGTCCCCCCTCCCCCCCACCACAGTGAGAACGGTCCTCAGATCACGTACGTGCGAGACTTCAAGGCCAAAGTGCAGTACTTCCGCTTCATGTGCCAGGTAGGCTTTTCCGATTGGTTCATCCTGGTGCCCAATGGCGTGGAGCGTGTGTGGTTGGTGGCTGGATTAAGTGGTGGTGGCTTAAACCAGCCACCAACCACACACACTCCACAACCATGAAAACAGTATTTTTTAATGTATTTTTATTTTTTATTTTTGTTTTATACTTTCTCACAATTATCTTGAGCAGAGCTGCGTTATTGAGCTGGGTTATTGATGTATGATTCAAGTATTGATTAAATGACTGAATTCACTTATTGGGTTACTCAATTAAAAACCACATAATAAACACACCGTGGCCACGTACTTGTGGATGAAAGCATAAACAAACCAGGCACTATTGTTCCCTGCAGCAACAGTCCATGCCCCAGCACATCAAGATCACCGTCTCCAGGAAAACCCTGTTTGAGGATTCCTTCCAACAGGTCAGTCTTCATGCCCATCGTCTCAACGCTCGCGGGGGTAAAGGTCAAAGTCTGCTTCTGCCTAGAGACGCACACAAGTGCAGGTGCACCGCAAGCCTCTACCACAGAGGCTGTTTTGCCATAAGTTATGTGTCTGACCCCCCCCAACCCCATCACCTCTGACCTCCCCTCAGATCATGAGCTTCAATGCCCAGGACCTACGCAGGAAGCTGTGGATCATCTTCCCTGGGGAGGAGGGTCTGGACTATGGTGGGGTGGCCAGGTGATTGACAGTGGTTGTGAGTGAGTGACGGAGGGTGTGTGTGAGTGAGTGACGGAGCGTGTGAGTGACAGAGAGAATAGTTTAGAGGGATTCAATGTTATTTGCCATGTAAACACCGTAACATGGTAAAAAGCAACGTAGAGGGAGTTTTGAGAGAGGTAGAATTCTTTCTGAGCATGCACTGAGCGGGCATATTATTATTATTATTATTATTATTATATATTTGCATACGTAGACTGTTATTAGATTTTTTTTTTTAAATATCTTCTTTTTTTTCTCTGTCATACAGAGAGTGGTTCTTCCTGCTGTCCCATGAGGTGCTCAACCCCATGTACTGCCTGTTCGAATACGCCGGCAAGGACAACTACTGCCTCCAGATAAACCCCGCCTCCTACATCAACCCCGACCACCTCAAGTACTTCAAGTTCATTGGACGCTTCATCGCCATGGTAACGCACGCGCATGCACGCACATGGGTTGTGTAGTTGTGGCTATAAAAATGTCTACTAGTATTGTAGAGTTAAGTTGTTAAAAAATGGTAATGGTAGTAATGTTTTAATGTCTATTGTTCACCTGAGGAGTGACAATGGTCTTGACTTGTGTTAAGTTTTAGCTAAAGTAAGGGTTTTAGCAGTAAACATGTTTAGTATTAAAGTGTTAAACATGAATAACACCAGATTACATCAGCATTTCCTCATTTGGTTTTAATGAACAATAGTGGTAGTGGCCATAAAAAACATATATACTATGTTGTTTTATACATGCTAACTTGCTATACCACGCGTGGTTGATTACCAATATTGTAAACAATATGCTGTACTAATGGTCTTGTGCTTAAAGTATAATTGCAAATATATTCCGATATAAATGTATCACCATTTGTTATATATTGAATAGGAAATCATCACCTCTGTAATATGGCATCATCTGTGGCAGGGCAGAGCCATTAAGTGTCTATGTACATGCTTTCACCCCGCCAGGCGCTGTTTCACGGCAAGTTCATCGACACAGGCTTCTCACTGCCCTTCTACAAGCGCATGCTCAACAAGCCCTGGGCCCTGAAGGACCTGGAATCCATCGACCCGGAGTTCTACAACTCCCTCATCTGGATCAAGTATGAGCACAGAACTATCCGGACCAACCCCTGTACAGCGCAATGTAAACTTCTGTGTCCATGCCTAGTGCCCGACGCCTTGCCTACGCTGTGGCTTGAAGTGCACCTCTCCATACAATCAGAGGGGACGAAACTAACCTGTGATTGGTCGGCTCGGTAGCATCGCATTTCCTTATATGGGCGGTGTAATTGCAGGGCGCGCATGATGTTTGATGTTATTAGATAGTGTGTTCACGTTTGTTATTAGATGGTGTGTTCATGTGTGTTCATATTTGTTATTAGATGGTGTGTTCATGTGTGTTCATATTTGTTATTAGATGGTGTGTTCATGTTTGTTATTAGACAGTGTGTTCTTGTTTGCTAGTATTAGCTAGTGTATTAGATCATTTTAGATGGTGTTGGATGGATGTGTTTGGGTGGTTACCGTATACGCGCGTGTTCTCCAGGGACAACAACATCGAGGAGTGCGGTCTGGAGATGTTCTTCTCGGTGGACAAGGAGATCCTGGGGGAGATCACCACCCACGAGCTGAAGGAGGAAGGAGGAGAAATCCAGGTCACGGAGGAGAACAAGGAGGAGTACATCAGGTGAGGAGTACACCGGGGCTAACTGGCTAGCTCTCTTTGTCTCTCTTACTGTCTGTTAGTCTTTGTCTTGCTCTTTCTCTCAGCCTGCCTCTCTCTCTCTCTCTCTCTCACATACACGCTCCCTTTGAGTCCTCGCCCTCGCTCTTGCTCTCTCGACTGTGTAGATTTTTGAGGGGTAGGGCGGCACACCAAAGCCTCTGTAATCACTGTAGAAATGCATCACATAAAAGGTGTCATAACATGTCTGTGTGTGTCTCCAGGTTGGTGGCGGAGTGGCGTCTGTCCAGGGGGGTAGAGGAGCAGACGCAGGCTTTCTTTGATGGCTTCAACGAGGTCCTCCCCCAGCAGTACCTGCAGTACTTTGACGCCAAGGAGCTGGAAGTAAGGGTGGTCCATAGTACGCAGGTTGACTTATTAAATAGTACTAATTTAATAAATAAAGACAAAGTGCGTATGTGTGAGGTCGTTATTATTAACATGTGTGTGTTACTTCAGGTGATGCTGTGTGTGATTGTTAACATGCTTCTGTGTGCTCTTGCAGGTGATGCTGTGTGGCATGCAGGAGATAGACCTGGCCGACTGGCAGAGGAACACCATCTACCGTCACTACGCCCGCGGCGCCAAGCAGATCACCTGGTTCTGGCAGGTCAGGAAACGCACGGCATTCTGGGAACATCCGTAGTGGCTAACGACGGTAGCTTCCGTATGCTATCACTATTTACAATTTAAATGCATGTCATGGAGGAGCAGGTTGGGGTCAGGGGTCGTCTTGCTCAAGGATGCTTACAGGTAGAGTGTGGACATTGGAGTTCGAACCCGGTACCAGCTTTAGCAAACTATTGTGCCATAAACACAAGACCATAAATTGTGTGCGTGTGTGTGTGTGTGCGCTTGTGTGTGACAGTTGATGAAGGAGATGGACAACGAGAAGAGGATGCGGTTGCTGCAGTTTGTGACGGGCACGTGTCGCCTGCCGGTGGGGGGCTTCGCTGACCTCTTGGGTGAGTCGCAGGACACGCCCCCGGGCGGGGACAGATTAGGAACACACCCCCAGGCCCCCACACCCACGGCTTAGAGAACGTTGCGGGGGGATTTTGATGTTGTGTGCTTATGTTGGGTTGTTGACTGTTGTTGTTGCTGCTGTGCAGGGAGCAACGGGCCTCAGAAGTTCTGCATCGAGAGGGTGGGCAGGGAGAACTGGCTGCCCAGGAGTCACACCTGGTATGGACACACAAACTGCACATTTTCTACACATGATGAGCTCCACTTGAACTCCACATTTGCTACACATTTGACACACATTCACTACCCATTAGTTAAAAGTGCTGTGGATAAGATTTGGGAGTTTTAGAGAATAGAAAAGGATGGAAGTTTTGTTCTTGTTTCTCTGCGTATTGGCCAGAAGAGTTTGACCATTGATGCCGTCGGTCCGGAATTTTCATTCCCCTACATCAGACCAATGACATCAACTTTTCCATATTTTTGCCTGAATAACTGTAATAATTGTAGTGTGTACTAAAAAGGTTGTGGTTGTCGTGTTGCTCCAGCTTCAACAGGCTGGACCTGCCGCCGTACAAGAGCTACGATCAGCTGAAGGAGAAGCTCATGTTCGCCATCGAGGAGACGGAGGGCTTCGGCCAGGAGTGACCCCAGCCCCCCCCCCCCCCCCCAGGCACACCAACCACTACTGGAGGAACACAGCACCAGCTGTCGTGTTTTAAATCAGGGAGCCTATCGGACAGTAGGCGTGTGTCTGTGTGTGTGTGTGTGTGTGTGTGTGTGTGTGTGTGTATGTCTTTGATGCGTGAGTGTGTGTGTGTGTGTGTGTGTGTGTGTGTGTGTGTTGTGTTCTTTGAGTGTGTGTGTCTCTATGTGTGCGAAGGAGGTCTTGTTGAAGCCCCCCCGCCCCCCCCCCCTCTCCAGCCCCACCAGCTCCTGGAGGGAACAAGTCTTTCTAAACAAACAACCACCACCACGGGGGCCACTCCCGTCTCTGAATGTCCTCCAACATCTGCATGGATAGCCCCACCCCCCTCTTCCCCCTCCTCCTCTCCCCCACCCCCTTCCCGCCCCTCCGCTTGTGACATCATCATAAAGGGACCGCGGCGAGGTCGTCGTGTCAACATCCTGTCCAAAGATGAACTCTTGATGCGGTGCAACGAGCAAGCTTCATCTTCAGCCGAAAACTGAACGGAGAGAGAGAGAGAGAGACTTGGGAGAGTGTTTCCTGTTGGACGGGGTGGAGGACGACGATTTTGTCCGCATTTATTCTGTGTTTGTTGCGCGTCGTCGATTCTCAGTCACTCCACAGACGTGTACGAGAAGTGAGCCAGCAATGTCGCTTCACCATCAACATGTGAATCCATGTCCGTCCTCCGCGAGGAGAGATGATGGAGAGAGTTGACCGGTGGGCAGAGACGCCGTCGTAGCTTTCTCCCACGTAGGAGGACTCCGTGAGGGGGAGATCACTTTAGACAATCAAGAGAGGGAGCGAGAGAGAGAGAGAGTGAAAGCGAGCGAATGAGAGAAAATCTAATCTGTGAATCAATCTGCATGAGAAGACATTGCCGATTGGCCAGGGATTCTGGGAAATGGAGGCGTGTCTTAAACGGACCCTAGTTTTATAGGGCTGCAGGGCCTCGGCCGTACGCAGTGTTCTGGAAGTATTTGAAAACAAATATGATCCCCTCTCCCCCCTTCTTTATTATTCTCTTGTCGTCATAGAGGTGGCGGTTTCTGCTACTAACCAGGGCGGGGGGGAGGTGGGGGCAGCTGACTGGGAGACGGTGCCTTGGAGGGAGGGACGGGAGAGAGGGGAGGGAGGGAGAGAGGTAACATGTGGTGAATGGAACCCTGTGCTGTGATCTGGGGGGGGGGGGTTCGTCCCCGGTGATGTCATCTTGGCTTGGATCATCACCCGAGCGGTGACATCATTGTGCTGTCAAACCTCAACACATGGTTTGGGGTGGCATATTCACAGTGAACAGATGTTTAAAAAAAACAACCTGACATGCTATATATCTCCCCCTCTCTCTCTAATATCTTATATCTATATTATATCTATAAGATATAGTATATATATAGCTGTTTTTAAAATGGTGCCATTCAATTAACTTTGGTTTTCCGTTCATGAACTAGAGAGAGGCGTGCAGCACTTTAGACAAACAGACGACGGTAATTCAGCGAGACTCCATTAGAACCCAAGTACACGATGGTGTACTCAAGTGATATTTAACGGTGACGTTTTAAAATTGAAATAATTTTTTTTTGTTTTTTCCCCAAAGTGACCTATTTCGCTACTCGGCACTGGTGACATCACAAGTAGGGAGTGTCCACACAGCTGCTGTGTGATGGTTAATGATCCCAAGTCGCCTCCCCGGTGGATCGTACCAACTGGTCAACTTGAGGGTTGATCGATCGGTCTTGTCTTTCCTTTCCATGGCACTTCTGGGTGGGCACTCCCACTTGTGATGTCATTCATGGGTAGCCTTCACAAACCCCCCCTCCTCCCCCAAAGAAACTTGACAACGTGAAAGAGTTTTCCCAGCGGACGGGCTCCGGACATGTACCTGAACTGTATATTAAAAACAAGATGGTAAATGGTGTTGATAACAGCAAACTTAATTTTTTTTGTAAAGGCACTGTTTTAATATGAAGAGGTTTATGGTGCCCCACCCCCTCCCCCTATATGATTGATGTACATGATGGATGTGTAATATAGAAATCGGTCACCTTAATAAATTAAATCTACGTGTGTGTGTGTGTTAATGTGTCAGAGTCTAGGTTAGTTTAACTTTGGCGATTGATTAAACTAATGTCTCCAAAACTACACCAAATAAACATAACATGTCACAAGTTAGGTACAATTTCAGATGAGTGCATCTTTGCAATTGTAAAGGCTGTATACTGATACACTGTATCACAGTATATACTGACACTGATACAGTGCGCACACACACAGGATCCACCAGCGTGGACCGGACCAACTGGTAGGCTGATCTGTAGTGCACCTGGCTGCCACTTGTGATGTCACTAATGGGTGAGTTTTTCAATTCTAATAGTTAATCAACATCACACCTGGTGTTAATTTAAACCTAAAGCATTCATAATGGGATATTTGATTATGATATACTCTAGCATAAGCACTTATGTGCTTGTTATATTGTCTCACTAGACCAATATATCAATTGAAGAGCATCATTCCATGACAAGCAGTTTTTAATAAAAGCGTTTTAATGTAAAACAAATGCATCCAGGCATCTTATCTCCCAGACATCTTGCTCTGCAGATTATTCCGGTTTGGAAAAAAAAAAAGGTAAAAGTTCTGAGTTCAAAGTGCTGCATGTGCTACAGGCAGAGCTGCTGTAAGCTAGCCGTGTCTCTGCCGCGCGTCACCCCAAATCTGCCGCCGCTCTTCGTCCGTCGTGTCCGCATGGGCGGTCTGGGGTCTGCAGCGGTGGGGGAGTGGGCGTCATCCTCTCTCACCTCTTCCTCCTCCTCACCTTCCTCTAAGTTTTGCCCCTCATCCTCCCCCACCCCTTTCAGTCTCCGACTCTTCGTCGCCCTTCGACCCGCCATCCTCCTCATCTCCATCCCCTTCCTCCTCTATTCTCAACTCCCCCTCCTCCTTCTCACCCTCCTCTTCCTCGTCCTCCTCGTCACTTGGCTGCGGGGGTCCTTTCTCCTCGTCGTCGTCGTCCTCCTCGTCGGCCCCCGGCCCCCCTTCGTCACTGCCGCCCTCTTCTTCAGCCCCGGCCCTCCCGGTGGCGGCGGGACACTTGTGGTCGCGGTAGTAGTTGTGGCGAGTGAAGCCCTTGTGGCAGGCGGGGCAGCGGAAGCGGTAGTTGTCCGTGTGAGACTGCTGGTGCTCCAGCAGGTGGGCGCGGCGGCTGAAGGTCTTCTGGCAGAACAAACACTTGTAGGGCTTGATGCCTGCAGAGGAGAGGGTGGCTACAGGTTAGTATATGAATAATAAATTATCACAACTGCTTGAAACCTGCTCCATTCTTATCTTTATGTACCACAGCAATATATTGCTCTCTTTCAACAAATGTACTCTTTGTAAGTCGCTTTGGATAAAAGTGTGTCAAATGCCCTAAAAGGGCCACTATTTCACCACCAGGTGTCTCTTAAAAAATCTATCCATTAGTGACATCACAAGTATGAGTGTCCACAAACATGTAGGATGGACAGATCCACCACCAATATATTCATGTATAAAAAAGGCAACATCTTTTTGGCATTATTATTAAAACATGTTTGGCCATTATTTATAGGAGGTCTCATTGAGACCAAGCAGCTGTCCAAGTCCAAGCGAGAGCTGATTTGCAGCCTTCTCTCTGCTATATTACATTATTAGATATTATATTCTACAAGTCATGCTGGTTCTTCCCTCACCAGAGTGGGACAGGATGTGGGCCTTCAGCTTGTCCGGTCGGTTTGAACTCTTTAGTGCAGCCCACATGTGTCCTGAAACAGAGCAGCAGAAAGTTTATTGTGTAAGGCCCGTCGAGGACAAGCGATCAACCACTGACTAGACATCGATGAGACGTATCAAATAGAAAAATAGAGTTGAGGACCTGAAAGGGCACTTGTACTTCTTGAAGGGCTCGTGGATGAGCATGTGTCTCTTCACCTTGTCCTTCCTGTTGAAGGACGCCTCGCACAGAGAACATTTGAAGGGCTTTTCACCTGAAACACAAGACAAACACAACAGCGTCTTATGCTAAAAAGCAGAGTGGATGTCTGCTTTCAGACGTGTCGTCCCAGATAGACACCCCCCCCCCCCCCCCCCCAAGTAGATGATTTCAGGCCGTGGTGAAGGTGTGATTCCAGACCTGAGTGGATGCGGGCGTGCAGTTTGAGGTAGTGCTCAGTCTTGAAGGCCTTCTTGCAGGTGGGACACTTGAAGCGGCCGCCGACGCCATGCGTGGGGAGGTGGCGGCGGAAGTAGCGCTCGCACGGGAACACCTGGTGACCGGCGAAGAAGGTATTTCTCACACACACACACACACACACACACTAAATACAAAACCGGCTTATTTCTGATATATTTAATGAAATGACAAAGATTAATCATGATTATCATCCATACTTGTTTTTTTTATCCATTACTCGTAACGTACATTTTTCTAAGATGTGCATTGAATGGGTGAGCAGGGTTATGGTCACCTTCTGACAGTGTGGGCAGGGGAAGTTGTGCGATGCCGTCATGAGGTGCTGTTCCAGAGCGTCCTGAGTGGAGTACTTGCTCTGGCACTTCATACACCTGACCACAAGGGGGCGCCAAACGCAACGGCTGAAAAATACACTGAAACCACTAGACAATCCTGGCCCCATTTACAGGCAGCAGCAGGTGATGTATGATGTAGATATGTGTGGGGGGGGCGTGGCTAGGGTCAGGGCTAGGCATGGCAGGCTGACCTGTAGACGGGCGTTTCCTTGCGGGCCCCCTGCTGTGGGCTGAAGGAGTGGGAAGTACTGGTGGACGCTCAGCTCAAACAGTGAGGGGAACACCTTGCTGCACAGGTTGGCAGCGGTAGGTGAGCTGCTCCTGGTGCGATTGGATGTGCTCCAGGAACGAGTCCAGCTGGTGGAAGGTCTGGGAGCAGGACTTTAGCACACACCTGTACACCTGGTAGAAGACAGAACACACCTGTATTATATAACATGCACCTGTACACCTGGTAGGACATAGAACACACCTGTATTATATAACATGCACCTGTACACCTGGTAGGACATAGAACACACCTGTATATATAACATGCACCTGTACACCTGGTAGGACATAGAACACACCTGTATTATATAACATGCACCTGTACACCTGGTAGGACATAGAACACACCTGTACACACACCTGGCAAGATTGTAGAACTGTCACTATAATTACCACAACATGGTAATTGACATGCATTCACAACTAAATCTAATTGGACTAATTGGAAGAGCTCACCTGCTCTCCCTTGTGTTGGGTCATGTGGGACTTGAGCTGGAAGTAGGTGGTGAACGTGCTGCTTGCCCAAAAACTGGCCCACGGTAGGAGCCGGTCCAATCACCCACCCACCTGGCTGGACCAACCTGCTCCCCTTCCCCTTGCTGGGTCTCAGCCGGGCCGAGGCCCAGGCCGAGGGGGGCGGGAGCCGCCTGGAGGGAGGGGGCCACGTCCCGGCTACTCCCCTTGCTGTATCTCCGGTCGGTCCCTGGAAGGCCCCCCGGGGTCGGGGCTTATCCGCGTTGACCCCTTCTGACCTTGGTCCGATAAGTTCTGTGCCCGCACGAGAGTGGGAGGTCAAGAGGTGGGCAACTCAAGCTCAAAAAAGCCACAGGTAAGGGTCTAGGGATCTAATAACAATGGTTCTGTCACATATTCTGGTAGTATAAATTACTTTTATCACACAAGTGTCCTTATACCAATCGGCCATGAGAGCTCTCCATTTCTAGAATGGATGGCACTTAAAAAAGCTTAAATCAAATGGTAAATTCATCAACAAAGACAATTGGTTGGATCCTGTTAATGGTCTGTTATTGTGATTGGTTATTGGTTAAGATTATGTCACCTGTTCTGCTCTGTTCCTCGTCTTCTCGCTCTATCTGAGATTGGCTGTTCTGCTGCCCCGATACCTCCTCTTCCTGCTCCTGCTGCTGCTGCTGCTTCTCCCCGCCCTCTGTCTCCTCATTGGTCGGTACCGGCACCACCTTCACTGTGATTGGTAGCCTAAACACCGAGCTCTCCATGCCCAGTGGCCACACCTTTCAGGAGGGAAGCAGGGATGGTATTGGTGGTCCAATAAGGTACAGCACTTTTAAATGGGTAATATTTTGTTGTGAGTGTGTGAGAACCTTGTGTGTCTGCATGTGCTTCTTGACATTGGACTTCTGAGCGAAGGCTCGTCCACAGACGATGCACTGGAAGGGCTTCTCTCCTGTATGGCTGCCGGAACTAAACAACCAAAAAAACAAAACGTTGAACAGCATTCAGCTAAATATTATACTTTCTGAAGATCATTTACGCAGACTCTCACCCATTTTATGAAGTTCATTATTTTTAGGTTTAGCTTCAGGAGAGGATCAGGTGGGGGTTAGGGTATCCTTGCTCAATGGTATAATCCTTTTACAGGGTAGGACATGGGGATTACGATACCAGATTACATTTGGCTGAGAATCAAACACTCTCTGAATTGTGGATTAAAGGATAAGAGGAGATACCTTCTTGATGTTGGTTGCTGTAGGTCAAAGGTTCTTGGAGAAGATTTTTGTCGCCAATAGTTACCCAACTTCAGTTTTGGGCCCTTTACATTTCAGCTGTTCTGCTGAGGGGAGTAGAGGAGGAGCATGTTAATAAACCAGTTTAAAACAGACATGCAGTGTCCATTGTGAACACTAGTTTGTGTGGTTTGTTTGCTTGTTTGTGCTGTGCTGCGTGCGTGCCCTACCAGTGGCCCCGGGTTCGGGGGTCTTCTTGTGGCCACGGGGTCTCTTGGGCAGCAGAGGTCCAGGTCCTGTCCAGGCTGGCCGGTCACGCTGCAGTGTGGCCGTCTTGCTGCCCTGCTTCCCCGGCTGTAGACGGGCGGGCGTGGTGAATCGACTGGCTCTCCACACACTGGCTGGGCACCTGCGGGCGACTACGCGCTCATGTGGCTAAAAGCTCCATAAACCTACTATAAAGTTACTGACAAAACAACCTTAAAATAGCTTTAAAATCCCCTTAAAGATCCTAAAGTAACTTTAAACCTGTGACTCACGAGCAGGAAGTGTAGCATAGAGTAGTCTCTCTCGCACGCTCTGTTTCCCCGTTTCCCTCTCACTCACTCTCACCTGGACGGACTGGAACGGCTGCAGGCCCAGTGTGTGTATCTCCGCGCTCCCTCCCCCGGCCAGCGGGGGCAGCGTGCTGTACACCTGCACCTGAACCGCGTTGTGCGTGAGGCTCGTCGGGACCTGCAGCGCAGGGACCTGCAGGGAGAGCGCCTGCTGGGTCGGCTGGCCGGGGGGCAGGGCGTGGCTCTGCTGCTGTGGTTGGGGTTGGGGTGGGGGGTGGGTGGGGTGGGGTTGGAGTGGTGGTGGTTGCCGTGGTGATGGTGGTGGTGGTGGTGCTGGAGGTAGGACACGCCCGCGGCGTGCATGCTCACGTTGCTCTGGGGGAAAGAGCAGGAAAAGGGGAATCAGACATCACAGTTTTGTCGAAGTTACAGAGAAATAAGGAAGTAAACAGCTGTTGTCCTGGCAACTATATTAACATTCAGGGCATTTAGCAGACGCTTTTATCCAAAAGCAACTTACAAAAAGTACATTTGTTGAAAAGAGAGGAATATATCACTGTGGTACATTAAAGATAAGAATAGAGCAGGTTTCAAGCTTTCATAGTTGCCAGGCTAATAGAATGAGTTTTCCATAATTGCTAAGTTGCCCTGCATAATAGCTGGGATAAGAGAAGTGCATTTTGAGTGCTATAGTTGAGTCCTTATTGCGTAATTCCATGTCTTAGTTTTTTTGTTGCAATGTTTCTATCCATGAACATGTTTTAACAGAGTGACGCGTCTTGCTCAAGGGCAGCTGCCCCAACATGTGCATTTTTTGCTTTGAGATCGTACCAGCAACCAGCCAACGGTGTCGCTTTCAGGGAGCATTATTCCCTGTGTGGTTCAGCCAGGGTTCTCTTCACGGTATGCACGGCGGTCTCTCACCTGGACGGGTGTGGGCATGGTAGCCATGGGCCTGCTCGATGGAGGGTGTAAGCGGAGGATGGCGGAACAGCAGCACGTCGTCGCTCACCAGCACGTTGCCCCTGGACCAGCGTGTGGGTCAGGGGCGAGGGAGGGACCGTGCATAGGTGGATCCCTGGAGCAGCAAATACAGAAACACTGAGCATTTATCTAATTTACATTTAAGGCATTTGGCAGGTGCTTTTTTTTCCCCAAAGAGACTTAGTTAGTACATGCAAATACATACAAAATACATATGAAAGAGTGAAACAACAATATGTTGTTTTATTTCTCTTCTTAAAAGGTGCCTGTATGTAAGAATAATTAATCCGTTCAGGGACTACATGTAGGATTTTACAGCCACAAATCGCTTTAAATTCCCAGTTTGTGAGCAGGCTTGTGGTTGAAGTTAAAACATGAGAGCTTCCCCCGACTCTCTCTGTTGTGTAGAACAGCTTTTGGGATGATTTCTCTTAGATTTGACGTCGGGTCGGATTTCGCTGGGAAAATGAACGAAGTGACATGTAAGCGTGGATAATTAAAAATATTTTTATAGTTTTTTTTAAATGTGTACAAGGTATAATTATGATTAGAACTAATATTAGTTTTCTGATTGTTATTGTCTCAACCACGGAGCTCAGAATGCACTGATTCTTACTTATAGTACCTTTAAGACACATTTTTATCGAAAAAGCTTTATTGGGGTAATGTTTTTCTTCTTTTGTGTATGTGTATTGTAGTGGCTGTTTGAAGCACTTTGTCGTATGGATTGAAATGTGCTATCACAAATAAAATTGGTATAAAAATAGATTATTATAATTATTATGATTATTATTAGTTGTCACCATTTTGTAAAGACCGTGTCATCTTCAACAGATCTTCAAGATGGCCACCGTGGTAGTTGAAGTTTAAGGAAACACCATCTCTAGCTTTACTCCCCTCGCTTCTTCTCCTCCTCACCTGTCGGTTGGTGGGGGTCTGGGGCACGGTGCTGACGGAGGCGCCGGCGGTGTAGGCGTTGGAGGCCAGGGACACGGTGGAGAGCGAGGGGCCATTGGACTGACACTGCTCCCTCTTGTGGGTCATGAAGGCGGGAAGAGAGTTGAACTGCTTCTTACACTTCCCACACAGGAAGACGTCCTCGTCGTCTGGGGAGGGATAGGGAGTTGTTGGGAGTTGTGGATGTATTAACCTTGTGAGCCGGTAACTTTCCACTCTGCCGTTAGGCCTACGTGGCTATTTAGCTTCACTCTTATCTGTTAGCCCTGAGAGGCGTTTAAGATGCGTTCACTGTGCTTCGACCGTGGAGGGCGGCTATCCCTGCTTCCCAGGCTGGCTGTCTGGGAGGTGGTGGGGGACAGGTGCATCTCCACGTGAGACCATGGTGTCCCTGCTTCCCAGGCTGACTGTCTGTCTGTTGTGTCTACATGCAAGACCATAATGCTCCTAACTTCTGCCACTTTTTCTCCCATCCCAGAGGCGTGACTAGCACGTCCAAACTGTATATATGCTCCATGTATCTGAATGAACTGTGAATCAGTCGTGTCACATTGATTCCTGAGCTCGCTGCTTCACTTACAGACAATCCAGAACCTGAACCTGAACCTGAACCTCAGCCACATTAGATGACACAGATCATAATTATAACACTTCCTGCACAGGAAAACATCTGTAAAGATAACAACAGACAGAATAAAGATATAATAAGATGCACTTTATTAATCCCAAGTGTCTGACAGCTGTCAACAGGAAGAGTGTGGGGCTTAATCTACAAAAGAAGGTGACAACGTTAGCATTGATAGGTAACAAGGCACTGTAAACTTAATGAGTGCAAGGGATTTCTATCAATCAATGTATGTATGTATGTATGTATGTATGTATTAATCCCAGGCTGGAAATTTGGGGTATTGACCTGCAAAAGTGGCCTCGATGACAGCAATTTAAGGACAGGATTTAGCACTCAAAAACACACTTCAACTCAAAGGTGATGGCTCCAGCATGTTCACAAGGACGGACGTACCCATGGACTGGATGGTGGTGGTGGTGGTCCCAGGAACGTTCTGGTTGCTGGGGTCTGGCGGGGGGACGCCTCCTTGGCCGTCCAGGAGAGACTGGACAGCCAGCACCGTCTGGTTGTCCATGCCTAACACAGATGATGACGGCTGAGTCATATATCATCATAAAAGTCTTAAGATCCCTGGTGAGATGTATGATCGTGGGGACAAATCGCAAAGCAGAGAGCACCGTGTCTATTTACACTGGTAAACAGCCCTCCTCTCTCTTTATTTGAGCTCTATACGCGGGAAACTGACGTTGCATTCACGCCCCGTGGCGGCGGGAAATAAACCTCATGCGTTTACACCCAAACAACTCATATTTGTATTAATTGTGAACACGAGATTTGAGATTTTAAGCAAAATGATGCGTACCTTCGAGCACCTCGAATATCGCTTGCGCCATTTTGCCAATCTTCTGATGGGATCGGCACTCGATTAACATGTCTTTAGTCGGGGGTGTGGGAGGGGTGTCCAATCACAATCAACAGCTGATCGATACACCAATCCGATTCTATAGATGATCATACACTCGACGCACTGTACATAAACGTAAATCCAGACCCATGTCTTCATTTATTAGTTTCCAATCAGCCGCTCGACGTCGATCTCGGTTAGTGTGGTCTGTAAGGGGGCGGGGCGCGGGGCGAGCTCCCCTCTCGGCCAATGGGGAGCGCCGCATTCGCACACGTGTTGGTTTCGCGGCAAAAAGGATTTCGCGCGAAAAACCCCAGCCCCCTTGTTTTCAGATCAGCTGGAGCAACAACAACAATAACAGTCGACCGCGGGGGTCGGGGGTCCGGCGGAGCGCGTTTATTGACGGCCATGCGGTCGATCGGAGGGGCTGCCGCACCCTGGACTCGATGTTTGGACGATACTTGGTCATAATTCGTGCGGATGTGTTGGTTTATCAGTGATCCCCCCCCGCGGCTTCTTCCTGTGAGGGATCTGGTGGACCGCGGACCACCACAGGCTAATGACTTACTAGCATGCTAACTTGCCCTACATTGTTTCATTGACGGTTTTTAATTCTGCTATAGTCCTGCTCATGTCCACCACGTCTAAACTCTAACTTAAGAGTTTGTGGTTTCATGACACGACGTGTAGTTTTGATCCCCATACAATTTGATCGTTTTTGTACAGCAATCTCCAAACTTTCCATCGGATCTTCAACCCTCAACTCGACAGTAAAGAGAGTTTATATCGCCGCACGGTTCGCCACATGGACGCCGTGCTTCTCAACATTTTGTTTTAATTTAGTTTACTGCCTTCTGCTGGTGTCTGGTATTAGCTTTAGCTTAGCCTAGCCTAGCCTGCCAGCCTGCCTGCTGTACAAAGTGTTTCAGGCCTCGCCGCATTACAGTATGGACAAAAAAACCGGGGTGAAAACAAAAGATGAGTTAGCTTGGCTTCCCTGCTAACATGCTATGTATCGATCATGCTGATCAACGACCAAGGCGATATATTATAATGCTTCCTACCCAGCGCCACTTGTGTGTAACTAAACATGCATTATTATTATTCTTCTTCTTATTATTATTATAATAGTGATCCTCAATGCAGTGTGTGCATTGTAATTGATCTGGTTTAGCCCTTACACTTTTAGACAGAGACAGATATTACTTGGCATTGCAGTGTTCACTGTGTGTTTTATAGCCTGCTTGGAGACTAGATCATCTCTTTTTAGACGATGTGCATTGCAAGGGACTGTTTCAGAGCCCTCCCGTCGTCCGATGGGTGGGTTCAATCATACTAAGTGTTGATCTTCCACCATCTCAGACCACCCCCTGTATATCCCCCCCCCTCCATAATCTGGTCCCACAAGGGGTCCCCCGTATGACACTGCGATGTCAGAGACTCTGATCACTGGACAGACGTCGGAGGATCTTTTGGCCGATTTTGAGACGCTCCTGAACTCGGGGACCATCGACCTGAACGGGGACCACCAGATAGTCATCATCTCCAGCCCCAGTAGTAATCATAATAATAATACTAATAATGTTGTGGGTCTCTACCCGTCCGGGGCCCCCAGCAGCACCGGGGAGATCCTGCTGTTCGCCACCCCACAGGGGCCCGCCGACGTTGGCCTCCAGGATAAGAGACGGCCGACGCTGGGGAGACCTCCGGTAATAATGATATAATAATAATAATAATAATGGTGGTGGTGGTCAGATTATGGACAGATTATGTCATGCTAGATGTGTGCTGTTTAACTGGGAGGGGACAAACACACAGGGGCACAATGCAGGTGACTGTAACTCGACCCACCTGCTATTGTACTGAACTCTCCATCTCCAAATCATCATTGTCTTCTATTAGGTCACCTTTTGATTTCAAGTAAACTTGGACCCTTTGAGTTGCCTTTTTGTTAACTTTCATTTCATTGTTTGACCTTGTGAGATGACCAGCATTTTTTACTTTTGGTTTTGTTTCTGCTGTGGTAGTGTTAATCAATGGGGGTGCTTTGCTTAGACATTTGGACATCCACTATCATCCATCCATCCATTCCATTCTCGTCCGCTTATCCGGGGCCGGGTCGCGGTGGCAGCCGGCTAAGCAGGGCCCCCCAGGTTTCCTTCTCCCCAGCCAGCCACACGCTCTTGTTCCTCCTGGGGGATCCCGAGGCGTTATCAGGCCAGACGAGATATATAATCCCTCCCAGCGGGTTCTGGGTCTGCCCCGGGGTCTCCTCCCATGTTGGAGGAGACCGCTTCACACTCGGCTGCAAACCGCCCCAGTGCATGCTGGAGGTCACGGTCTGATGTAGCCAACAGAACCACATCATCTGCAAAGAGCAGAGATGCAATTCTGAGGTCCCCAAACCGGACACTCTCCTCACCTCGGCTGCGCCTTGAGATTCTGTCCGTGAAGATCACGAACAGAATCGTTGACAAGGGACAACCTTAGCAGAGTCCAACACCCACTGAGAACGTGCTTGACTTTGTGGCGAGAATACGGACGCAGCTCACACTTTGTTCGTACAAGGACCGAATGGCACGTACCAACGGCCCCGGTACCCCATACTCCCGTAGTGCCCCCCACAGGATTCCGCGGGGGGCACGGTCATAGGCCTTCTCCAAGTCCACAAAGCACATGTAGAATGGATGGGCAAACTCCCATGCCCCCCCCCAACAACCCTGCGAGGGTAAAGAGCTGGTCCACTGTTCCACGGCCAGGACGGAATCCGCATTGGCTGGAGCCTCCTTTCCAGCACCCTGGAATAAACTTTCCCGTGGAGGCTGAGCAGTGTGATACCCCGATAGTTGGAGCACACCCTCCGGTCCCCTTTTTTGAAAATGGGGACCACCACCCCGGTCTGCCATTCCACAGGTACTGTCCCCGACCTCCACGCGACATTGACTAGGCGTGTCAGCCACGACAGCCCGACAATGTCCAGAGCCTTCAGCAGCTCAGGGCGAATCTCATCCACACCTGGCGCCTTGCCACTGAACAGCTTTTTGACTACTTCAGTGACCTCTACCAAGGATATGGGTGAGGCTTCCCCCGAGTCTTCAGACTCTGCCTCTTCCACAGAGGACGTACTGGTCGGGTTCAGGAGCTCCTCAAAGTGTTCTTTCCACCGCCCGACAATATCCTCAGTCTGGGTCAGCAGTTCTCCTCCCCGACTGAGCACAGCCTGAGCCAAGCCCTGCTTTCCCTTCCTGAGTCGCCGGACAGTTTGCCAGAACTTCCTTGAGGCCAACCAAAAGTCCTTCTCCATGGCCTTCCCGAACTCCTCCCACACCCAGGTTTTTGCTTCAGCGACCACTGAAGCCGCGGTCCTTTTGGCCTCCCGGTACCCGTCTGCTGTTTCAGGAGACCACTGGGCCAACCTGGCCTGAAAGGCCTCCTTCTTCAGCCTGACGGCTTCCTTCACCGCTGGTGTCCACCAACAGGTTCTTGGGTTGCTGCCATGACAGGCACTGACAGCCTTTTGATCACAGCTCCGAGCTGCAGCCTCTACAATGGAGGCTCTGAACATGGCCCACTCAGGTTCCATGTCCCCAGCCTCCCCTGGGATGCATGAGAAGTTCTTCCGGAGGTGGGAGTTAAAGACCCTATGGACAGGGGCTTCCACCAGACATTCCCAGTTTACCCTCACTACACGTTTGGGTTTACCAGGTCTGTCTGGCAGCCTCCCGCGCCATCTGATCCAACTCACCACCAGGTGGTGATCAGTTGACAGCTCTGCTCCTCTCTTCACCCGAGTGTCCAAAACATGCGGCCGCAGATCTGCTGATACGATTACAAAGTCGATCAGCGACCTTTGGCCTAAGGTGGTCCGGTACCAACTACACTTGTGGACCACCCTATGTTCGAACATGGTGTTTGTTATGGCCAGTCCATGACTAGCACAGAAGTCCAATAACAAAACACCACTCTGGTTCAGATCGGGCAGGCCGTTCATCCCAATCACTCCCCTCCCGGTTTCTCCATCATTGCCCACGTGTGCGTTGAAGTCCCCCAGTAGAACTATGGAGTCCCCAGATGGAACCCTTTCCAGGATGCCACCCAAGGACTCCAAGAAGGCCGGATACTCTGAACTGCTGTTTGGTGCATAGGCACACACAAGTCAGAGCCTTCCCCCCAGCGATTTGCAGTCGCATGGAGGCGACCCTCTCGTCCACCGGAGAGAACTCCAACACAGAGGCGCTCAGCCGGGGACTTGTGAGTATCCCCACACCCGCCTGGCGCCTCACACCCTGGGCAACTCCGGAAAAGGAGAGGGTCCAGCCCCTCTCCAGGAGTTTGGTTCCAGAACCGGTGCTGTGCGTGGAGGCGAGCCCAACCATATCTAGTTGGTACCGATCCACCTCCCGCACCAGCTCCGGCTCCTTCCCCGCCAGTGAGGTGACGTTCCACGTCCCTAGAACCAGTCGGCGATGCCGGGAATCCGCACGCCCAGGACCCCGCTTTTGCCTCCCGCCCGGTATACAATGCACCCGACATCCACTATCATCCTCTATCACTGATGGCGTGTTAGTTCTTTCCCCCAGGTTAATAAGATAGTTGTTGTTTTTGCCATCCCTCTCTTTCTTATGTTTGCTTATTGTAAGTTGCTTTGGATAAAAGCATCTGCCAAATGCCCTAGGTGCTTTTCTTGTCTTTCTAGTCTCCTTTTCCCACTGTTTTGTTGTGTGTTTGTCTCTCTCTTTCTCTCTCTCTCAGGTGAAGAGAAGGCTAGATCTGGACAGTGACCACCAGTATGTCAGTACGACGCGGACCTCGCTGGGCAAAGCTCCGCCCTCAACACCAGCCCCTCCCAGAGGTACGCAAACAGAGGAACGCATGCACAGGAACGCACACCTCCATGCATGCACTTGTCCTAAACACGCCTACTCTCCCTGCACACCACGCAATGCAACAAAGTGTCTCCCCTGCACCCTCTTCCTGCTCTCCCCCACCCCCAGTCCCTCGATCCTTGCTGGAGAAGTCCCGCTACGACACGTCCCTGAACCTGACCACCAAGCGCTTCCTGGACCTGCTGGCCCAGTCCCCTGACGGCGTGGTGGACCTCAACTGGGCCTCGCAGGTGCTGGACGTTCAGAAGAGACGCATCTACGACATCACCAACGTGTTGGAGGGCATCCAGCTCATTTCCAAGAAGTCCAAGAACAACATTCAGTGGCTGTAAGTGGGACCCCCAGAGCGCTATAGTCTCCTATAACAGAATGGCTGCTCTTGTCATTGGGCTTCGCAGGGTTGCCGGTCCGGCTGCATAGCTGTGTGGCGTCAGACAGAGAAACGACGTGGCGTGTGGAGCAGCGGTAACCCAATGCTGCTTCTCATACTTGTTGTCACGTCAGTCGGGAGGGCTGCCTAACGAGGTCAAGGGTCATCTACGTCACCATTCCGATCTCGCAAGTTCACATTCTGTTCCTCTCAACGATCAGTCTGACCAGGCTTCAAGCTTTCCGTTTGTGTCTGAACCACCAGTGCTTCCTAAACCTAAGCCTGTCCTACGGCAGGGTTTAGGTGTGGTGACAGCTAGGAGCGACTGTTCATTCGGAAACGACAATGCCGTTTGTTTTTTTTGTTCTTTTCGAAAGCGTCTGCCCTTTTCCAAAAGGATTCCACTGACGACTTCCCAGATGGTTCTGTGAAACCAAACCATCTGGCGTGTCAGGTTATCGTCTACGTACAACAAAATCCTACAATAGTCAGTGTTTTCTTGTCGCATGTTCTTCATAACACCATCCGAACAGTGAAATTCTTGTGACATGGCAGGCAACGGTATGTAAAAGAGTAGTCAAAAAGATCAAATGTAAAATAACAAGATAAAAGTGATGGTGAATACAAAAAATCTGAAGTAGCAAAGCTAGGTCTAGGTTTAAAATATAAGGTGTGAAGTTGTGCAGGTGAAAACAGCTTACAATTGAAGATACTACATGTACAGTAAGTAAGACTCGTTTAGAGCGAATCTGCGCAGAGAAAGGAATCCGAATTTATCTGCATGAGTCTGGCGACGGCCAAAAGAAATGTATTTATTTTTGACTGTGCTTAAGTTGGATGTATGGTTTAATTGGCGTCCGGCCGGCAGGGCCATAAAAGATCCGCTGTGAAATTCCAAGGTTTATGTGTTGAGGTTGGGCCTTGCCAGACCAGATGAGCTGGAATATTGCATCATTCCGTGGCCTGCCCCACCTCCTTTCCTCCCCCCTCTTCCCTTCTCCCTCCCTCTAATCTCTCTCTCTCCTCTCCTCTCCTCTCCTCTCCTCTCCAGTGGTAACCGTATCGACGGGGTGTCGGTGGCCCGTCACAAGGAGCTGCAGAGGGAGGTGCGCCACCTGGTGGAGGCGGAGGAGGAGCTGGACCAGCTGGTCACCAAGTGCAACCTGCAGCTCAAGCTGCTGACGGAGGATCCGCACAACAAGATATATCCTTTTGTTACCGTAATTACTAAAATGGAGGTGCCATTGAGAAATGTCCTTCCATGTTCCGCAGTCAAGAAATGACACGCGGAGAGCACACACACACACACACACACACACACACACACACACACACACACACACACACACACACACACACACACACACACACACACAGCATACAGCATACAAGATGGTTCCTTAGCCGGGGTGTCCCTCACGCTGGGCTATGTGCGCTGTCAGGACCTGCGGAAGTCCTTCGACAGTCCGGACCAGCTGGTCATGGTGATCCGGGCCCCACCCGAGACCCAGATGCAGGTCTCGGAGCCCAGCGAGGTACCATCAGCGTCATGTTTCATGGTTTCATACGGGCGTCGCCATTTATGGTAATTCTGTGTTCAATGCGGCCGTGTGTTAAGTGTGTGTGTCTCTGTCCCCCTCCCAGGGTTACCAGGTGTCTCTGAAGAGCTCTCTGGGCCCCATCGACGTCTTCCTGTGTCCCGACAGCAGCTCCGGCGTCTGCAGCCCCGTCACAGGAAATAGTCCCACCAAACCCGACACAGACCCCACCCTGGCCCCGCCCCCCACACTGCCCGTCAACCAATCGCCCAAGAGAACCTCGGCATCCGCTCAGGAGCCGAGGTCATTGTCGCCGGATTCCACGTCGTCCACCATCACGGCGGCGTCCCAGCATGAATCCGCCTCCCTCGCGTTGCCTGTGGAAACGGGTAAAGATCTTCACTGATTACGGTCATTCAATCAACTATTAAGTGCAGAAAAGTACAGGGGAGGGAGGGAGTAGAGTGGGAGGGGTTGTCAAAAGATGCCCCCTCCCATTCTACTCCCTCCCTCCCTACGTGAGAAGTGTTGCACTTCCTCTCATTGCACCTGTGATTGACAGGAAAGGTGGATTCCCCGAACCAATGTCAGATTGGTCAGAAATTAGCCTGGAGCAGTCTGAAATCAGAATGTGCAGTCAGCTAGAAACAGATATTCTCAGCACATGTCACTCACATTTCTAACAAATTACACTCAAATAATAGTCCTGCCCACTGCAGCTATTCCTATGGTTTGAGAGGCTTGTGTTTTAATAGATTATGGTAGTCCAGATGGGTTAGGGTGTCTCACTTGCAGCCTTAAGGTTTTGGTTTGGAACCAAACTACTATCAATAATGTTTAAGTCCACTTTCTGTTTACCTTTTTATTGCTTATTGCATATGTTGCTTTCTTTTTGGGGGGGCATATTATAAAAAGTCTTATTCCCTTCATTGTTACTGTCCTGTACTGCTCAGATGTCCAAATTCCATCTCGAGTACAAATTATTATTATTTTGAAATGAACGACTATTGTCTTGGCACGTGTCTCTGACGACGTCACTTCCTGTCCCTCCACAGAGTCCTTCCTGGGGGGCGACCCGTTCTGCAGTCTGGGCGACATGTCTGACTTCAACTTCTCTCCGCTGTCGTCACCGGACTTCCTGGAAGGAGAAAACCTCGCGCTGCCATTGGACGGCTTCATCAACCTGTCCCCACCCCACATCCACGACTACCGCTTTGGATTGGAGGACCACGAGGGCATCAGTGAGCTGTTTGACTGCAACTTTGAGGATCTCACACAGGTCCTGGGGGACAGCTGAGATGATGAGGAAGAGGAGGTGGAAGACGAAGAAGAAGAAGTGGGATCACTTTTTGGATCACTCACAAAAAGGGAATATTCTCAGATTCTGTGGAAGATGGACAACCCGTAAGTCTTAACTGAAAACTGGAAAGTGACTCGTGAAGGTTTTATCGCCTGGAAGCATTGAACGACGCCCGGTTATTAGAATAGTTTTTCCGGTGGACATGTCTGGCGTTGTGGCGGTGAATTGAGAATCAAGCGTCCCGTCGTCTTCAGTAGTAGCTGAGCAGAATGCGACTGTCTCACAGCTGAATTGAATTCACCCCCCCATCCCTCACTGCCCCCCCACCCCCCCTGCCCCCACATCCCAATAGCACAGCAACGTGCTAGCACTTCTCAAGCGTCCTTAGCTAAACTGAATTAGCTGTTTAATTTATTACAGAATTGATTCGTTCCGAATTATGTTTTGCACCGAGCAAGGTTTAGCTTGGTGTGTGTGTGACTGTGTGTGTGACTGTGTGTGTCTTGGAGATCAGTCAGTTTGGTAGAGGCAGACTTTCAAGCAAGAGTCTTAGTCACTCAACTTGCCTTTCAGATTGCATGGGATGGTTTTCCTGAAGCAGTGTAGAAAGACCTCCTCAAATCAAGGTGACATGAGTCTTGTCCTCCGACTAAACCCCTGACCACACATATAAAATACAAGCTCTTCAACAAAGTCCTACAGTCGTTCCTGTGAAGCTGATGACGCAGGCAGAATCCCCCCCTCTTTTCTAACTATTGTCTGGAAGAGGCCATCCTTTGTAGTCTTCTTGTTCATTATACTCGACTGTGGCCATCTGAGAGTTCTCTCAAAACCCCAGAGGACTCTGGTAACATAGTTAATATCCTCTCGAGTGGGTCCACTGCAGTTCCTGTTCCATATATGCACTTCAAATCAGAAGCTCAGTGTTCATTATAAGCCTTAAGCCCCCGTGTTCCCCTCCTGTGTGTCTCCTTGGAAAATGGTAAATGGATTGCATTTATATAGCGCTTTACAGTATTGCCCACCTTCACCCATTCATACACCGACGGTGGTGTCAACACGTCAGGAGCAGTTAGGGTTAGGTGGTGTCTTGCTCAGGGACACCTCGACACTTAGCTAGGCAGAGCCCGGGGATCGAACCAGCAACCTTCCCGTTGCCAGACAACCGCTTGCCTACTGAGCTACTGCCGCCCCCGAAAAAATTAATTGTTCTGATATGTCAGCAATAAATGGAACTGAGTTGTATGGGTTGGGTTAGTAATTAGTGTGTCGAGAGGAAAGACTTTGAAATCGTTTGGTGTCAAGCGCTTTCAAATGAGGCTTGTGCTTCAAATAGCGAAGGTTATGTTAGGTAATGTTTTTTGTGAGGTCTGCCCAGGTGTAGGTATTGTACGTGTACGTGAACATATTCTTGGTCTTATTTATTGAAATGTTAATGGAGGAACAGAACAAAGCGGAACCGAGCTAAACCTGGTTACTCGCTGTCCTGGTTGTAGACTGGCTTTATGCAATTTCAGGTAAGGACAAATGATACACTCGGGCTGGCGAATAATCCTGAATTTAATGCCCAACTGCCCAAAATCGCTGAGTCGCGTTTCACTAATGAAGACAAATATAAAGGACTGTCCGTTTTTTGGACTGTCCTGTCTTTCATGCTGTCTGTACCCAGCCTCCTACTGTGGGGACAGTAAACAGGTGTCAATAAATACTGTGCCATGGCGTTAATTATACTCGTCCCCCACAGCTGCGTCAATCCCAGGTGTTTTGCCGTTCCGACCCCCTTGTCTCCACCTGCCGGCGCTAACCACGCCCCCTCACATCTCACATTGTCGTTTTAATGTTTGTACATTGTCTTTATTATAAAAAGAAAGTATATTTTTTTTTGTCCAAGGCCATTGTCCATGTGCAACCTCCTTTTATAATGAGTAAACTAATCTCTTATTTTATTTTAGCAAAATGAAAAATAATGCCCAATAACAATATGTATAGCTTGGCTGTTAACTTTTGAAATGACTTCATTAGAAATGTGACGACAGTTCAAACCAGATTTGAACTGTCGTCACCTGCGTTCCTTGGAATCCTGTGATATAATTTTGCGGGTGATCGTGGTCACCATGGTTACCCAGCGTGTACGTTAATGGTCGCCGGTCTGGTCTCAGTGCAATCGTTTTTGCCCTAATAATAAAAATAAGTAATTTTACAGGGGCATGGAATTCAAAACGTTCAAGTATAAAACGTGTATGTACATCTCATTTTAAAACCCAATGCAAATATTCCTAACGGTCGTGTTAAGAATTTTAACATGCACCTCCTCTTTTATAACCCTCATCTAGCAAAGATGTAACCGCCTTTCTTCACTGTTTAGTGTGACTTTCAATGGCAGCTCATGTAATTATTTGTTGCTTTTTTTGTGTTTTTTAAAGATTAGTTTCGTTTCTTGGTAAGTATATCACAGAAGTGACACACATAGCTGAGTTGATGTTGTACCTGCAGGGCAAACACAGTGCCTTGGAGAGGAGCCTTTTATAAGGTCATCAAGTCGCTGGCTTCTTTCTATTGGCCAGCGGAGGGACCTAATCACTTGTTTTCGTCTTGTTTTCTCGGTCGCTCTGTTTCTTACATTTTCTTGGGGGCCGAGAGAGAGACAACGCCCGCGGTTGTGGGGTTACATGTTCTGCTTGTGTGTGTGTGTGACAGTGTCGTCTGTTCAATTGTTTTCCTGATGAGTGGAACAGTTTTTAACGTATAGTAGGCCCATCTGAGGTGACGTATGCAAACCAACTTTAATTTATTTTCTGTATGGTGTGGGGGGGAAAGGTTTTGTTTATAATTCAACACTGTCTGTGATGGCAGAGATTTAATTCACCCCTGAAGCCCAACCATGTAGTTTAATTTAGCTACCCAACAATCACTCGCCATTGGGATGCTTTCCTTTTTATGTTGGACTCTTACTTTGGTGACACATACTGGGTTTTAACAAAGGATTTGTAACTGAGAAAGAAATGCTGATTGGGAGTCTGTGTGTGTGTGCGCGCGTGCGTGTGTGTGCTTTTTCATTCAATTAAAAAAATAAAAAAGTTTCTTTCTGAGCTATACACCCACCTCCTTGTATTTATGTATGAAACTACAACAGCCTGGTGATATTATCAGGAGTCGAACAAAAACCTTCTAAAAGCACCCTCAACATTTTCCAAAATGTTCTAGTTTTGATTCGTCATTTAATATATATTCTTTATTTTAACCAACGTGAGGGTTGGGGTTAGTGTTCGGTTTAGTTTTGGGTTGGGTTAGGGTTGGGATTGGAGTTATGGTTAAGTCCTCCTTATGTTTGACTCCATCAAAGCCTTATGTAAACATTTAAAATAAATTACATTCAAATATAACCGAAAAACTGTACAAAGACTGGTCCCTTTGGAGAATATAGGACAGAGCTGGAACTTAAACGCTCTGCAGACCCAGCTTCAACTCCTTGTCATGTTTGACTCATGTTTGGCAACATTTTGTTTTGGGCTTAGGGTTTCTGCCTTATGAAAACTTGCTGTCATGTCAATTGTTAAGTCAAATAAAACCTGACAAAACTGTGATCCCTGTGGAGCAGCAGACAGAGCTGAACATTTTACACATTGGAGACCCAGGTTCAAGCCCTGCAGATGTCCATGGCTGAAGGCTTTGCTCTTAGGGTTTCATAATAGGGTTTTCTTTTCATATTAGGTGATAAAGCCTCCTCATGTTAGACTCTGAGACAAAACATTCTCATAGTGAGGCAATTTCAGGCAGCATACAGTCTGCCGCTTTTCCATTGCAGAGTACTGGTTTTGTGGCCAAAAGTGACTCCCTGCTCCCCCCCTCCAAAGAAAATATTTATACACACACACATAGCATTGGGAATATGGCATATGTATCCAGAAGCGAGTAGAGTCATAGAATGATTGCAAGATATCATTTCTTTCTTTTATATATAACCCAAACCATAATTACATTCTAGTTTACAAACAGAATATTAGACAAACAGAATAACAGATATTAGACATACCAAACACATCGCTATCTGCAACAATTAATGCTGTACTATTGTCTATAATCAAGTCAATGTCATGCCTGATTACGCTATGAACTGCACACACTTCTTTGTCCACAATTGTGATTATTTGATTACCAGAAATGTTAAACTTTCACAAAGACTGTGGTAATAAACTTTGCTATTACCACGGGCATAAAGTGATTTAGCCTGTTATGACTGTTTGATCCAAATAAAACCTGCAGTAGTTCATAAAGTACTAAATGCTGCATACTATACTATACTCTACTATTAGAGCTCCAGGCCTGGTGTCATTACACGTGTTGCCACTGGGTGTCGCTGTCACGTGTTTGTTCCCCCCCCCCACTGTCGGACCCGGAAGTGAGTCTTTCTTCTTCTCCGGCAAAAAGTTTGCGTCGTTCTACATTTGAACGCGTCTGTGGGCGAACTCCTCAACGTTGTAGATGTGGTAAGTTACGAAAAATACCACGTGTCAGTAATACACCGACAACCTCGTCTGAAACACGCCCCCACCGCGCGGCCTCGTCGTCGTCGTTGTAGTTGAGCTGTAGTTGAACACGAGAAGAGCTGACAGTTAGCTGCTGGCCTAGCAACTAGCGGCGTGGAGCGTCTGCTGACTCTTGAACTCTTACTAACTCACTCACTAACTTAACCATGACGCCTTCCGTCCTGAGTGTCAATTTAGAGTTGGTCGATGACCATTCATTAAAGTATCGCGTGTGTGTGTGCAGCTCTTTCCAGAGGGCTCCATCCAGCAGGTAACAGGTGTGTGTGTGTGTGTGTGTGTGTCTACTAGGAGGTTAAGGTTCCTTAAGGAAGGTCGGGTGTCGTGCCATCAATCATCAATCATTCACTGGTCTCTTCCTCACTGGACAGAGCCGATTAGCCCTCAGTCAACCACTAACTAAGTTAATATTGAATAGGTAGCGGCTAGTTTCAGCTGCATGTGTGAGTGTGGCTGTGTTGTGTGTGTTGTATGTGTGCATGTAGGTATGAATCAGGTTTAGGCCTACACGTTCTAACGGCCACACGTCTACTGCTCTTATTGTGTAGAGAGAGATGCATCTCTTTTGAAGTCTAGTGCTGTCATGAACTTTCTGCTGTGATGCCCACATGTGTCTTCTCTGGGATGAATAGTTTTATACATCCTATTGAATTTCATGGAAGACGTTTTGTTGATCTCCCTGTCATAAATCACGCTTGGCCTGTAATAATCTGGCCTGTAAAGCCCGTTGAGACTGTATTGTGATCTAAGGGCTATACAAATAAAATCGTATTCAATTGAATCTCTTTGTCCTTCATCTCCCATGATTCTCTGCTTCCCCCCCACCCCAGAGCCCTGCCCCGTGTGTGTGTCTAGTGGCTGACCTTTCACCTGTGCCATGGCGGGTCCCGAGCTCCTTTTGGACTCCAGTATCAGGGTGTGGGTGGTGCTGCCCATCGTCTTCATCACCTTCTGTGTGGGCGTGCTGCGGCACTACGTCAGCCAACTGCTCCACAGCGACAAGAAGGTGGACCTGGAGCAGGTTTCTGACAGGTGACTGGCGAGCTGCTTGAAGCTTCTTCTGAGGGTGTACTCTGGTGGTTTGTTAGTCCAGTGGTTAGGGGGCTGAAACTCCCGGCCCGGGGGCCAGAATCCGCTCTCGGCCCATATGAATCCGGCCCGTGTTATGATATATATACATTAAATATATAGTGTAATCTGGGCCATTTATTTATTCATACTTTTTGTTCATTATAATTAATAATAAATATACATTTTCTCATTAATTGTTTGTAGAATAACCTTGAGAAGCCTTTTCACATAACAGCGGCCAAATTGTATTAGCGCGAAAATGTGATTCTGATGACGGCGGACCTGTAAACAGCAGACATATTCTTATTTTGTCACACTTGAAGTGGTCGTTCTATGAGAAGACAATACCATCAGTGGCCCAAACTTCATTCACTACATTCAAATCTTGTTATCGGTTAATGAGCAGTTAAAAGTTTCTGGGTGCGATCCCCAATGTTTGATTCCCAACCTTTCGGCATCCCAGAGCAAGATGTCCCTTAAACCCTCCCTGATCTGACTCTACTGGAGCTGTCTCTCGACGACAGCTGAACTCAATAGTCAAGTTTGTAGCTTTTGTCCTCTGATTGGTTGGTCAGATTGTCTGAGCTGCTTGCTGGTTAACCATCACCAGCTCGGTTTAGTGTAGACCAGTTGTCATGACGATACGCGATCATCTGTACCTCAGTCAGGTGCTGATGAGGAGCCGGATACTGAGGGAGAATGGAAAATACATCCCCCGACAGGTGAGACAGAGACACACATACACACATGTTGACTGTCTGTCCTGTCTATTAATTTGAGCTATTTTAGTTTTCACCAATGCATGTGCGTGTGTGTAGTCGTTTGCCATGAGGAAGCACTACTTCAATGACACAGAGACGGGTTTCTTCAAGAAGGTCAAGAGGAAGGTCGTTCCCAAAAACCCCATGACGGGTACGTGTGTGAGAGAGAGTTGGTTATGCTGGGTTTGGAAGTGTGGGCTCTATTAACTGGTACTGAATTAATGAACGTGTGTGTGCAGACACCAGCATGCTGACGGACATGATGAAGGGCAACCTGACCAACGTCCTGCCCATGATTCTGATTGGCGGATGGATCAACTGGGCCTTCTCCGGCTTTGTCATCAGTGAGTAGCCGAGCTCTTCTATGGTCTATACTTCTATGTTGTCTGGATCTGGAATGTGTGTGCGCGTGCGCGTGAGGGTTTAATCTGTGTTTTTGTGTGGTACAGCGAAGGTTCCCTTCCCCCTCACACTGAGGTTTAAACCCATGCTGCAGAGAGGAATAGAACTGCTGTCCCTTGATGCCTCCTGGTAACACACACACACACACACACACACACACACACACACACACACACACACACACACACACACACACACACACACACACACACACACCCCTTTGCTGGTGTATGTATCCCAGCATGCCTTGTGTTTCAGGGTGAGTTCTGCGTCCTGGTATTTCCTCAACGTGTTCGGTCTGAGGAGTATGTACAGCCTCCTGCTGGGGCAGGACAACGGTCAGTACATCCCATAGTATATCACCTTAAGCACCACCAGGTTGGACGTTGATCAGCCATCTCTAGCTGTTTCAAAAGCTGGCCACTAGTGACATCCCAAGCGGGAGGATGTGGGCTGTACCAACCTGTAGGGTGATCTATCCATCATGTATCTGGATGGGGCACTCCCACTTTGAAATGGCCAGTCAACATCACACCTGGTGGAAACAAATGCTCATGCTCCTGGATGTATGAATTTATATTAATATTAGGGTTATATTAATATTTGAGTTGTAATGGTATTACCATATTCCATAATGTTACTACAGTAATGTTGGAGTGTTGTAATGTTCTTCGTTTACCTCCTGTGTGTAGCTGCTGACCAATCACGGGTCATGCAGGACCAGATGACCGGCGCTGCCATGGCGATGCCCCCTGACCCCAACAAGGCCTTCAAGGTTAGATGACACTTTATCCCCTAAAGGTCATAGGGGTGACCGCATTCAAAAGACATCATGACTACAACTCTATACTTTGTGTTGGCAGTCAATAGAGGCCCTAGTATCTGTTGTGTTGTGTAATTATATTGCGTAGTCCCTAGTATTGTGGTCGTGTGTGTGTGTGCAGAGCGAGTGGGAAGCACTGGAGATCGTGGACCACAAGTGGGCACTGGAGAGCGTGGAGGAGGAGCTCATGTCCAGAGACCTGAACTTTGGGGCCCTCTTCAACAAGGAGGCAGCCATGTTCTAGAGGAGACCTCCTGCTGTGTCCAGGAGGAGTATACTGTTACCGCCTCCTCATGTAGGGAGCGTGTCAGGGCCGTCTGTCTTATTTATTGTATCGTTACCTCATTGATCATCAATAAAGACATTTCTTCTCAGATCTCCAGCTCTCCTTGGTAACTCCGACGGGTCTTTCTGGGTAACACTAGCTAACCAGCTGGATGGGCGGGTCGGCAACATCTGACCTATGGTCATCGGTTACAATTGGCATTGCAATTCACATAACAGTCAGGTTTCCATGGAGACTGCCCTCACCTGGCGACTCCAGACACACACACATGGAAGCATCTGTTGTCATAGCAACGTTTATTCATATCAAAAGCTGGAATACATTAAAATATTTCATCTGTTTTATCTGAGGAAAATTGAACACCCAGCAGTTGTCACGGCCCAAAGCAGCGATCGTAATTATACATTTATTACAAAAATACTGTACAGAACTGTAGAACCGGTGGAAACGGGAAGAGAAAGCTTTGAGCTGCTGGTTTGCAAACTGTACACACGTCCCCTGTCGTCTATACACACACACCCAACAGTACACTGGCAATACCCTGCACCAATCAGAACACCCGGTCTAATACCCTGCACCAATCAGAACACCAGGTCCAATGCCCTGCACCAATCAGCAGCTCCCAGACCTACCCTGATTGATAAAGAAAGAGTCCCCAGAAGGATTGTACCTAAATATACACACTGTTGTCCTGATATACTCCCTGATGCTGCTGGTTCAGCTGTCTCTCTCAGATTACCCACAACCCCCTCCACACCCCACAGCCTTCCTCAAAGAACATTTATATATATATATCTAGATATGTATAGATATATTTATATATATCTAGATAGATGTATGTATTACGTTTACAGTGTTCTTGCCACACGGTGATGGACATAAGGCCTCTCAGCTTGTCAAATAGACATGCATCCCATAATAATATACATTGATGGGATGTGTGTCTGACAGCCTCAGACAGACCGCAGCAGAATTGAGAAAAAGCCGGTCTGTGAGGAGGGATATTTCACAACTCAAATAGTATAAATTGTATGATATAATATTTAGTAGTGTTCAAATATAAAACTGCAGTCTCAAAAGGTATTCACAGCCCACACACACTGCCCCCCTCCCCCAGCGGTTGTTGCGTTTGTTATTCTGCGCCCCCCGGTGGCCAAAGTGGTGCTTAGATGAGCACTTACTGAAATTGACCCACAAGATGTGGGGTTTTTTTAAGCTATCTACACCAAATGTTTCACATTGTTAAGATGGGACGCCCTTTATGTGCATACCAAGTGTCAAGACCCCAGGCCCTGCTGAAGCACAGTTGTGATTGACAGAATAATGTCTGCTCATGTAGATCATTTAATTTGCTCACAACTAACTTTAGTTGTTTGTTTTTAAATCGCTGAATAACTATCCATCAGAAACACCCATAGAGCATCTGCCCCACATTTGGTGTTATTTAGATAATTTAGTAGAGGATTTTGGACATTTTCCTGAAACTTCCCTGTCCAAAAGAATCCATCCAGATGGACCTTATGGGTCCAAGAGGTAATGTTCAGCATGTGAAATAAGTGGTGTAGCCACAGTTTCAGAATTGTTCCTCCAATCGGGGGCAGCAGGGCAGAGTGTTTTGACCGTGAGTTATAGCGCCCTCCATGAGTGCAGGGGTACGGGGGGGGGGGCGGGTTTACGTGCTTTACTGGGATAATTATATATGTTGACAAATTTGAAAACTTTTGACCAGTTACAGGCTGGAGATATGTCCATTTGAAAATAAAAAGTATGGGGTAAAAACAAATGTGAAAATACCTAATAAGAACCGTTCATATCAACAAATGCTCCTGGCAAGTTGATTCAGTCCGTTTCCATGGTGACACAGGCTGCACCGCCCTGCTCCATGTCCTGGTTGGTACAGGAAGTCATGTCAGCGGAGGGGGCGTGGCTATCAGGAGGGGCAGGGTGTCTGATTTTGTCTTGTCTATGGTAGAACAGGAGGTAGGCTGCATTGGTCTGGAGACAGAGAAAACAAGTTGTTACTGTTATTAATAATAACAATAATGCAGGTTATTATTCACACTTAAAGGGTACGCAAACCCCTGTAAAGTTCTGGTGATTATTGAGGATTATTATTATTATTATTATTATGATGATTGCACGTGTGTGCGTAACTCACCACTATCTGGTCCTCTGTGGCGTACGTCACTTTGCTGTCGTCGTAGTAATACCAACGACCATTGTCCTTGTTCCTGCTGTAGCTGGTGTCTACAGACAGACACAGATAGACGCACACAGTAATATGAGTTACATAACTACATACTCTCAATGCTACCACTCATATTGTGTAAACATTACAACATTATCAACAGTGTATATTAACTACATTATCGTGTTGTTATTATGGTGTTTGAGGAAGAGAAGGGATGATCCTTACAGTGGCCGTCTCTAAGTCCTCCGTAGTGATTGGACACAGCGATGAGGTCATAGCGGCTTGGAGGTTCCCCATTGGTCAGTTTCTTTCTCAGCAGACACTCAGAAAAGTCCAGATTCCTGGAGAGACAGGAGGAAAAGTGAAAGACACTTATAATTGAATCCTCTAAATACATAAATGGATAATTTGGGAAAAGGACCGAGCTTAGGCTTGTCTTCACTTGGCGTGTGTGTGCGTGCGCTAGAGAGGTGTGTACCTGAGGGGGAAGTGGACCAGGGTGTCTAGCTTCTCTCTGGAGAACTTGCTGTAGGAGAATCTCTTCAGGTGGATTATGAGGACCTCAGGGAGGCCCCACAGGTCCAGCTTCTTAGTGGCCAGCTGGTGACGTTTACACACTGGACAGTACCTACACACACACACACACACACACACACATACACATACACATATGTTCTATATATAGTTATGTACATTATATTCTATATATAATGTATATAACATTAACTGGCGTGTTATCTTGGAAGGTTGTTTTCTTGGTTTTGATTATTTTATGCACTGACTTTACGAGTTTAAAACTCTGACAGATAATCGTAATGACTGCTGAACTATCAATGCCCACCAAGGCACTGGTGTTGGAAATCAGCTTCAGCTATCAACACAAGTACAGTAAAGTACATCAGTCACTGCTTCTGCCTCTGTCAATGTTGTCTGTACTTGTCCCTTACAAATAAATACATAATATTATAGATATGGTATTACCAGGGATTGTCCTCCTCCAGGGTCTCCGTGGTGGTGAACAGCTGGATGCACTCCTGCAGCTGGACGGACATCTGCTGCTGGGACTGGTCCATGCTACTGTGCTTGGTGTACTTCTACAGGCATCAGTATACAGTATATATATGAATAGAATATATGACATTATTAATATATAACATAATTATTCTATCTATAACATTAGTATATACAATATGAGCTCCTTGGTGTTCTATATGCTGAGCAGGCGATAGAGGTAGAAGGTCACCTCTGCTTCGTTCTCGTTGTAGTAAGTCTTCTTCATGTCAGGGTCCCAGTCGATCGCCACATAGGGCTGGGCTGGAGGGGGGGATAGCAGTAGGGTTAGAGTGTGTGTTTGTGTGTGTGTATGTGAGTGTATGTGAGTGAGTGTATTTAGTGTGTGTATGTATGTGAGTGAGTGTATTTAGTATGTGAGTGAGTGAGTGTGAGTGTGAGTGTGAGTGTGTGTGTGTGTGTGTGTGTGTGTGTGTGTGTCCGTACAGGTAAAGGAGAAGGCGAGACCGCCCTCCCCCATCCCCCTCTCTGTGGTCCCATTAGAGTTGACCGCCTGGATGGTGAACAGACTCCTCCTCTTCTTACGACACAACTTCCTCCTCACCGGCTGCTCATTGACTGCCGGGATGGGAGAACACGCCTCTTCCTGTTTGTCTTCCTCTGCAGTTTCCCCAGCTGCTGATACTGCACTGCCGCTAGCCTGGCTGGAGCTCGCCTGGCTGGAGCTCGCCTGGCTGGAGCTCGCCTGGCTGGAGCTCGCATTAGAGGTAGCAATGGTCTCTCCACTAGCATTAGCCTTAGCACCGGAGCTAGCACTGCTGCAGGCAGCCGGGCTGTGATTGGTCATCTCCTCACTGCTGCTGTCCAATGATGGCTGGGACGGTTGGTGGCAGAGATGGCCGTGGTCAGGGGCGTGGCGTCTGGTTGGCTGACGGCCCGTCCATCACTCTGCTGGGAGCTGCCAGCTGTCTCTCCATTCTCCTCCCCCTCCTCATCTGAAAACACACCTGAGTGGTCAGAGGCAACTAACTACACCTACTAACTAACTCACTAAGTTGCTAACTAACTAACCTGGCTAACTACCGAGCAAAATAAGTCCCTGGAAATGCACAGGTCTGCACAGAGACAGACATATGTACAGCCAGCTAGCTAACCTACTGGCTAACTAACTAATCATAGTTAGTAAGCCAGTAACTACAAATAACTCCCGAGCTTCCTATCTAGCGATCTAATAAAAACGACTTAGCTGATTAACTCTGCACACACAAAGCAGCAGCTAACCAGCAGTATGGTCATAGCAGGGTAGAGACTTACCATCACTGATGCCATTGGTCTGAGTCTTGTACACCTCCTCCTCTTCCTCCTCCTCTACCTCATCGGAGGGGTCAGGAGGTCGCACGTAGCGCCTGGGGTCGGGTCAGACACACACAGACACACATACACCTGATTATCTCATATATATATCTGTGTGTTAGTTTATCCAATGTTAGTCTCAGCAGCACCATGCTGTACAGTGTGTGTGTGTGTGTGTGTGTGTGTGTGTGTGTGTGTGTGTGTGTGTGTGTGTGTGTGTGTGTGTGTGTGTGTGTGTGAGTCTCTCTTACGCTAGTCTCTGCAGCACCAGGGTGTAGAGGGCCTCCTGGGTGCAGTGGGAGCGGGGCACAGACAGCAGCAGGGGGTGGCCGAACAGGGAGGTGCCGTAGGAGCTGCTCCCGGAGCCGTAATCCCGGTAGTGGGATCGCTCCCGCAAGTACAGACCCAGCATCTCCTCCCCCTCCTCCTCCTCCTCCTCTTCTTCCTCCTCCTGGTTCTCCTCCCCCTGGCTCTCCTCCTTTCCACCTCCCACACGGCGACTCAACTCATAACTGGGGGGAAGACAGTGAGACAGAGGGAGACAGAAAGACAGACAGAGAGACTGTAGTCAAATTTTAAAAAGCAACAATTAAAATACTGTATACTCAAACCCCTTTCCCTGAATAGCTACAACGATCTCATAGGCCAACAGGCTGCCAGTGTGTCTGGTTCTGAGCAGGAAGTGACCTGACAGGAAGTGGCGGTACGTACACGAAGATGTCATCGCGGTCCAGGATGCAGCTCAGCGACTCGTCGTTCTGGTAAATCTTATAGAAGCGGTGGTTGAAGACGTCTGCCACCACCATCTGACACACACACGCACACACACACACACACACACACACACACACACACACACACATTGCATCAGTCTGACATGTTGAACCATGGTTACCTCAGGGGGCCAGGGGGATTTGTCGCTGTTGTCGGAAGGACTAACCCGATTGGCCGGAACACTGGTGAGCTGAGACAGGGCAGAACACAGGTCGGACACCTTGCCTGCCTTAGGAACCAGCAGACGATGCTGTGAACACACACCACATACACACACATCATATAAGACTGCACTATATACATAGTTCTATTGGCACCAGCACTGACTCAATGTGTAGGTGTGTGTTACCTGGACAGGTCTCTGTGTGTGTGTGTGTGTGTGTGTGTGTGTGTGTGTGTGTGTGTGTGTGTGTGTGTGTGTGTGTGTGTGTGTGTGTGTTACCTGGACAGGCTTGGCGCTGGGGTCCAGGGAGACGAAGAACACCTCCATCACGCGGTCCTTGCTGACAGGAAGTGGAACACTGAGATAGCAGAAAGGATCAAAGGTGACGGAGACCTTGTGGCACTCGGGGCAGACCAACGTGGACTTGAAGAGGCCATGGAAGGTGTCCACGATCACAGAGTCGTTACGGCGCAGGTGGTTACGCCACGCCTCCTCTGCCACTTCCTGTCGGGGAACAGGTAGTGAGAAGTTACAAGTTACTTACAGTAAATACACTGCTGTATTATTACTCGATTATTACTTTTTTTGGGGGGGGGGGGTTGGAGTTCTTTGGCGTTCTTACGGTAACTTAAATTTTGCATCTCTGTTTGGTCTGTTTAAATCCAACCCTAGAGTGTTTTGATTGACAGTACGTTTGTTTGGAGTGGTGTAAACACTCATTCCAACTGTAGTGCGGTCAACGTCCAAGTGCTTTAGGTGTGAACGTGATCCAACTCCACTACCAAACAGTGAACCAAAAAGGACTGCATTGCAGGTTAAATGTACACTTTTGCTGCAAACTGGAAATAATGAACATATTCAGACACTTTTCTGAGATTCAAATTAGTCGGGTTCAGATGTGGTGCAATCAGGAGTTGAGCGAATATTGCATGTGGTCACAATTATTACTATTATTGTTCTGGTCATTCAGTGACCGAATGGTGGAAATTGGGCTCTATTTCATTTGTATGAATACCAAAGCAAAATGTAAATATGTTTTTGCTCCATTATTATTTGCTGCTTAACAAAGTCCTGCTTGAACAGCAAACCAAACCAAAAAGAAAAATGCAACAAAGTAGCAAATTCACCACTGAACCGGGCCAAATATTCAGAATTCAGGTGTGAAAACAACAATAATCCATTACAGTCATATACTTCCTGGTAAAGCAGAAATGCCTGGTCGGTCTGGGCTTAATAAAGTACATGTGATCATACAGTACGTATCAATGGTGCGTGGATCGGCTGACCTGGTCTGGCCGGCCCCCAGCGTCTGTCAGCTCGATGTACTCCTTGTTCTTGACGCGGTTCAGGTCCTCGTGGAGCCCGTCCAGCAGGAAGGACAGCAGCTCCTGGCTGTCATGCTGCTGGTAGCCCAGGAACTGAGACGCAAAGTGGCCCACTTTGGTCTGCACACATACACACGCACATGATAGGGTTAGGGTCAGGGGTTGGGGTTATTAATTAGGGTCTGGGGTTAGGGTTGGGGTTAGGGTCGGGGTCAGGGTTACAGTTAGAGTCGGAGTTTGAGGTTATAGTTTGGGTCGGGGGTTAGGGTTACAGTTAGGGTCGGGGGTCAGGGTTACAGTTAGGGTCAGGGGTCAGGGTTACAGTTAGGGTCAGGGGTCAGGGTTACAGTTAGGGTCGGGGGTCAGGGTTACAGTTAGGGTCGGGGGTCAGGGTTACAGTTAGGGTCGGGGGTTGGGTTTTGTTTGTACCTTGAAGATGCGTGGGACGACAGAGTGGTGGCGTCCAGACCACATCTGTTTGATGACATCAGCAAAGGCCTCCGCGATCTCGCCTTTCATCCCCAGGGGGTTGGTGAAGTTCAGCTCCTCCAGGTACGCACTCCGCAGGAAGTACTCCGTCAGGGGCGGAGTGTTGCTCAGACACTGGACACGCCCACCAGGAGGAGAGACACACATCATACACCGACGAAGAAGAGAGAGACACACATAGACCAACAAATAATAGTGTGTGTGTGTGTGTGTGTGTGTGTGTGTGTGTGTGTGTGTGGTGTGGTGTGTGTGTGTGTGTGTGTGTGTGTGTGTCTACCTGCAGAGCAGAGTTCATAAAGCAGGTGTTTCCAAGGTTACTGAGACCACAGACTCCTGGCTGACCTCTGTACTCCTGGTCCTCCACCGAACACCTCCTGACACACCACACACACGCACGCACGCGCACACGCACACACACCACACACACACACACACACACACACACACACACACACACACACACACATTGATATACAGAACCAAAAACAAAGACCCCTGGACAGAGATACACAACACATGCACGCCAGAGCATGCCCAAGATGAAAGGTTCTTACATGATCTGAGGTTTCGAGCTGGGCCAGGTTCCATCAGCATGCCTCATCTCCATAATGACCGTCTGGAACGAACACACACACAGGTTATCTCCTGGTACCTGATCTACCGGGAGAGGTGAGGTGAGGTCAAAGGTCATTCCCTACCATCCCAGAAGTGAGGCAGGCGTCCAGCACGCTCACGTGCACGTTCCTGAGGCGCTCACAGCTGGTGTCCGAGCTCTTCATCCACAGACGACACTCCGCCCCGTGCTGGACGGAGAACTCTCTACACATCACCTCCTGGAGGGAGTCTGGATGCAAACACCCACAGATAAACACATATAAATACACACGCAAATCAGATGGATAGATATACATATTGTAGGGTCCTGATCCCTGATCCATGCCCCACATGGCTGCAGAGGCATGGTGTGGTACTGCAGCCAGGTAGTATCAAGGAAACTCCGGCCCCAACCGGGGCCTCTTATTGCCTCTGCCCAAGTGTGGCCAATTAAGGGCTAGTTAAGAACTAGTTAAGACCTGGATAAACAGAGGACAGCAACCAGACGGCCACAGAGGTCAAAGGCCAGGCAGACTGGCTTGGGCGAGAGTACAGTAGAGACCAGGGTAAGCGGTCTCTGGCCACCCTGTTTGAACAGTTGGACTTTATTTTGGATGTTTATGGTGAGTGGGCAATCATGGCCAGGTTTATGGATAAAATGAAGATTTGAGTTGCCTTCTAGTCCTCTCTCCTTTCCTTATTTTTGTAAATAAATGTCTGAGTTTGTTACACCGTAACCATGGTTTCTGTCTGCTTTATTCCAACTGGTCCACCCACTACACTGTCTCGCTAAGCCCGGCTGCCACAGTATATTATATATTTATTTATATATTTAAATACACAGACATAGTCTTACGTATTCGGTCGGCACGGCTAAAACATGCAGTGATGACATTGTCCATGTTGCTATGGAGACAGAGGTAGACCTCAACAGGATAGATCTCCACCTTCAGGGTGCTGGGCAGGTCCACCACCTAACACACACACACACACACACACACACACACACACACACACACACACACACACACACACACACACACACACACACACACACACACACACACACACACACACACACACACACACACACACACACACACACACACAGATTTTATGAGACATTAAGCGTGCCAACAGGTTTCTATGGTTTTGATGGGACCGTTAGCGTGCTAGAAAGTGTACCTTGCGCTCCAGGGCAGGCTGGCCTTCCACCAGGCTGTACCAGGCCAGCAGCTTACGCCAGGCCTCTGCAGGAACCAGCATGAAGTCCTCATTCTCCACCAGTCGCTCCTTCAGGTGGTACGAGTCCTGGTCTGGTGACAAGAAATCCTCCTTCAAAACACACATTCTGGTGGTGTGGAGCCAGACACCGGACTCAATTCATCCGTTTGAACCAATGACGATGATGATATGATGATTAATAAAGTACATTGTATCTTTCGTGTTTGTTATGGTTTGGTAATATTATGGACAATGAAATGGTTAGTGTTATGGTTTTGTTTGGTAATAATTTGAACATTTCTTTAGATTGAATGTTGCAGTTTGGTAATATTCCATGTGCTGACATTTCATCAGTTGGTGTTTGTTATGGTCTGGTAATATATTATATTAAAAATATTTGATTGGTTAGAGTTTATAAGGGTCTGGTAACAGTCTGACTTATGATTGGTTAGTGATATAGCGCAGTTTAGTACCATTCCATGTTCTGACTCTTCATTGGCTAGTAGGGTTAGGGTTGGTGGAGTTTGGATCTGAGCTTTGATTGTAGACAACATCTAAACAGATACTGTACTGTATCGGTCAGAACTCACCTTCAAACAGCTCAGCGTTGTCAATCTGGCCGGGGAACGAGGACGAGTTCTGGTCTCCCGTCTCCACAAACTCCTTCCACTGGTCGTACCAGCGCCGATCCACCATATACCTGCACACACGCACAACTTTTTAAAGGTGGTTTTGACAACATTCAGCCACTGGATGTCACACACCCCCTCCCCCTCTTCCATTCCATTCTAGTGGTTGCCAGTTTTTTGCACAACCTGCATATTTCATGGTCGAGTGCGGTGAGACATGTCAAGTGATTACAATTTCCTGGTCCAGTAATGAATTCATTCTGAACACATATTAACTGTAAGTCTGCTTTACCTGTCGCTGAGCACACAAACCTTTTCTGTTTTTTCCCCCATACTAACTGGTAACTATCAAGACTCTTGATGGCTGATTGACACAGCAGGGCCCCAAGGCTCACAAGCCTCGCCTTGTTAGAAGCGGGAACCAAATGTCAGACATGTCAAACAGAGGTTAACAAACCATTCACAAAATTGGACCTGTACACATTTTTTTTTTTTCATGATTAATTCACCGTTTTATTTTGTATTCTCAAAATTGTAGTCTGCATCTTTCTAAAAGCTCTGTCTGTCTGGATGTATTATTGCTGAAAAATGATTAGTCTACATGAAAATATTCTCACTAGCATCTTTAGGACATGGCTACAGGCAGACAGATGTTTGCTCAGTAGTAAAATCTACATCCTCCATAACCATAGAAACACCCTCCCCCTACAACAGGTGCCTGCCCAACAGATCTAAATACTAAAATAACAGTGAGTTCGAAATAGCAACGTTAACTTATTGGCTGTAGATGGCTAACTTCATGTAGAAAGTGTTAGGTTCGGTAAATGGCGAGCGATGATGTGCATTATGTTCCCGGTGTGTCAGTGATGTAAACACTACAGGTGTCCCCAGCTACAGCTGCGGCCAGAGCAGTGGGACCGGTTATCGGTTCCGTTTTGATCAGACGTGTCCTCATCAATAATACACGGAGCAGGTGCATCCCCGTGGGTCCACTTACACGTCGGCGCACTGCGTTGACACGTCCCTCTGACGTACAAACACATGGATGTGACTCGCTTGTATGTCCAATTTCACACTCGAAATGAAGCATCGCTGTGACAATTGTGAGAGTATTGATGAGCGGGCGTTGTCCTGATCGGCTCATAGATTGTGTGTGTGTGTCGCCTGTTTTGTTGTGCTGCCTGGCGAACTGGGGATGGTCGGTAGTCCGCTTTCGTTTCTGTCCTCGACAACCTGCTAAATACCGTGTTGACCGACACTACACCTCGCGGTTAAACACGCTCCCGCGACTCATCCACACCGGGCCTACAGTTCCGTCGCCAGCTACGACACTTGAGGCAGTTTATGTACGTGTCGTTACGGCTAGCCCCCACCATGCTAACAACGGGCACGAGCTGTCACTTGGGTCCGGCGCCCAGCGCACCGAGGGCGGCCACACTCACCAACTGCCTCCCGCTCGGAGCTCACTGTCCTGGATCAAGGAGTCGATCTCCCGCCGCTGGGTCTCCAGTCCCGGAGGCTCGGTGACGGTGACGGTGACGGTAACGGCGGCGGCGGTCATCCTAACTCATACAACCGGTCCGCGTTGATCGAGAATATAGCTGGTGTCAACAGAGACGCATCGATCTGATCAGTAAACCGAAAGGAGATGTGTGTGTTTGGGGAAGTAGGAAATGGTTGGGCTGATGACGACATCCTCAGTATGTGACAACGCATCCGCCGAGGCCCCTACGTCACCCACATACTTCAATCATTGATACATACAACATATAAATATCAGCAATTATATTGCACTTTGTATTGTACTGTACTTAAATAACATTAATTTAATTTCATGTATGATTAATTTACATAGAAAATAAATCCTATGAGACAAACACATAAAAAAAATACCCTTCCTCTCTCCTGTTGAGGTGATAGTGATAAAAAGCTCTGATAAATTGCATGTAATTAATTTATTGAAATCTGAAAATATCCAAACAAAACAGAGGTGACGATGGGCCGCATCGTTTGCCTCTCATCCAATCAGCGGACGCTGCGACGATAACGAACCAATCAGACGGTTTGATTGGTTCGCCAGGGCGGGAAAGTTACAGCAGCGCGGCCGCGGGGGGAAGGAACCCGAGCAACATGGCGACCATGGATGTGGACGTGAAGGAGACGACAGAACCTGAACCCGAACCCGAACCCGAACCCGCTCCCCGGAAAGAGGAGCCGAGCGCCCCGAAGAGCTCCGGCAGCTCCACCTACGAGCTGCCCTGGGTGGAGAAGTACAGACCGCTGAAACTCAACGAGATAGTCGGCAACGAGGAGACCGTCAGCCGGCTGGAGGTGTTCGCCAGAGAGGGAAACGTACCCAACATTATCATCGCAGGTAACATATAGAATATAAGTGCGACTGCGCCAAGGACTTCGTCTCACTCTCTGGCCTAATGTTCCAGTCTGTATCTGTCACCGCGTTATTTAAGACACTGATCATGTTTGCAGGACCTCCGGGGACAGGGAAGACCACCAGTATTCTCTGCCTGGCCAGAGCTCTGCTAGGCGGGTCCATGAAGGATGCTGTGTTGGAGCTCAACGCTTCCAATGAGAGGTAGGGGTCCCCCCCACCCCCTCCCCCCATGTGATGGGCTAATGTGTGGTGTTGTAGTCATGGTAACGTGTGATGTGGGCGGTAGTCATGGTAACGTGTGATGTACAGGGGTGTTGGTGGCCATGGCAACGTGTGATGTACACGGGTATCGACGTGGCGGTGGTCATGGTAACATGTGATGTGGTAGTCATGGCAACGTGTGATGTGTGACAGGGGTATCGACGTGGTGAGGAACAAGATCAAGATGTTTGCCCAGCAGAAGGTCACGCTACCCAAAGGAAGACACAAGATCATCATCCTAGATGAAGCTGACAGGTTTGTCTTTCTACCGACCCACATACTGCCTGTGTGCAGGATCAATAGCTCTATGTATTGATCAATGGGTATATTAACTAATTGCTCATGTACAGTATGACTGACGGGGCCCAGCAGGCTCTGAGGAGGATCATGGAGATCTACTCCAAGACGACCCGCTTTGCTCTGGCCTGCAACGCCTCAGACAAGATCATCGAGCCCATCCAGTCTCGCTGCGCCGTGCTCCGCTACAGCAAGCTGACAGACGGGCAGATCCTGGCCCGGCTGCAGCAGGTGGTCGAGCTGGAGAACCTGTCTGTCTCCACCGACGGACTGGAGGCCGTCATATTCACTGCCCAGGGAGACATGAGACAGGTACGGTGGGGATGGGAGTGAGACTGTGTCTTGTAGTGATGGTGACTTCCCAAGCTACTTTGTGTTCAACGGATTGTCTTTGTTGTTCTTGTGATCGATCAACTTCCTGTAGTTCTTGAGTCGACTACATGTCAGTGGTGGGTTTTGTAGTTCTTGTAACCAATGTACTTCCTGTGCTTCTCCAGGCGCTCAACAACCTGCAGTCCACCCACTCGGGCTTCGGTTTCATCAACAGCCAGAACGTGTTCAAGGTGTGTGACGAGCCCCACCCCCTGCTGGTGAAAGGCATGCTGGGCCGCTGCGTGGAGGGAGACGTGGACGGGGCGTATAAGGTGGTGGAGGAACTGTGGGCACTGGGATATTCGCCTGAGGACATCATAGGAAACATCTTCAGGGTCTGTAAGACCTACCAGATGCCGGAGTACCTGAAGCTAGAGTTCATCAAGGTGGGAACGCATTAATTTACACCCCCCCCCCCCCTCCCCGAACTGTTGTTGTCCTGCAGGGTTTAAATATGTGTGTGTGTGTTTTGCAGGAGATCGGTTATACTCACATGAGGATTGTGGAGGGGGTGAACTCCCTGCTACAGATGGCAGGACTGCTGGCTCGACTCTGCAGCAAGACCAGCCCTCCTTCAGCGTGTTAATGCAGGATCAAACCATGCTGGACCAGTCTAAACTAGACCACGCCTCTTACGCATTAACACTGGACTGAACCGGGCTAAACTAGAAGACCTGCCTTTCCTCCAATCAGAACTCACTGTGGTTTGGTTCTAGTAGCAGTTCACACGACTAGGCTACCAATCTGATTGTAACTCTACTCTCCTCTATGGTTACCTCCCTTCCTCTACGTTCTGGAGGAGACAAGAGAGTTGGAGCTGGCTTGATTCACCAGACTGAGGGGGTAGAGTCAATGTTCCCTCTAGAACCACATTCCCCTGTTCTATGTCCCAAGATATGTTTATTTTTTACAATATATGACAACTTTGTTACACAACATGTTTTATTTCAGTACAAATGTCTCCGTACAAACGACATCGATCTTTCCATACAAATCTTAATAAATACAATCTAATAAATAGAAGTACAACAACATTGCCACAGAAATAGTAACCGTAAATATATATCCAACTGGGCTTTACAAGGTTATTCAATCATTTAAATAGACATGGCAACGGTACTGGGTGTTAACAGTTTGTCTAAGGTTCTAGATCAGGAGGTTGCTAGTAGAGAACAGTAACATTAGATCCATTCAAAATAAATACACCCTCTGTCCAGTAGGGGGCAGGGGCACATGGCCATGCAGTAACAGCCAGCAGCCCACGGAGACCATTCAAATAAACACTACTTATGCTCACGCACCAAGTTATCACGTCCAGTAGCACACTGAAGCTAATGCAGGGCCACCATGCTAGCTAAAGAAGACATTGGTGTGTCGTGCTAAACAAAGGATTTAATAACTAAATACTCGGAGGAAGACAGGAGCAGGGAGGAAAAACTTTCAGATAATTAACGCTGGCTGGTCGGGGGTCATGCAGTCACTACTAGTTAACAGTCTGATTTTACACCGATTACCATAAATATTAATCAGGATATATACTGGATGGGATGTTTAGAGTCTTAGAGTGTTTAGAGAGTACAGAGAAATCAACCTTTCTTGGCAGCTTCTTCGGTAGGACGAGAAAGGAAAGTTGGGAGAAGTAAAGTATGAAGTGAAGGAGAGGAGAGGATGCTGGTGTGCTTAAGCAGTAACCTCCATGGTGTGTGTGGCCCTGTGTTTCGGGGTGGTGGCGCCCTCTGTCAGGCTGTTGGCGGTACTGCGGCTGCGCCCTCCCTCCACTGACCCAACGCTGGACGCAGAGTGAGTTCTGGAGCGGACCAGACGAGTCATACTGGCTGTAGGCACTGGAGGGAGACAAACACCCGGTTATAAACACGTTTACTACACTGTTATACTGACCAGACATTGGGGGAGACAAATACAACTATACTGGCTGTTGCCACTAGGGAGAGTCAAATACATTTATAGGATATATTGATATATTCTGGATATGTCGAATACACAGATGCTATTGTGTGTTCACTAGTAGTGTGGTCGTGTTAAAGTAGTGTTCACGATACTAGTAGTGTGGTCGTGTTAAAGTAGTGTTCACGATGCAAGTGATCATGTGACCGTTTTAAAAAGGTCCAAAGCAACTACATGTATTTTTATATTATATTGAATATAAAGCATGCACACACACACATGCACACTTATACAGACATGCAGAGAAAGATGGACAGCAGAAAGACAGACACAAACAGGCAGAGTAATCAGTTATACAGACACGTGGACGGTGAGACAGACAGACAGACAAACAGTGAGACATGACAGACTAAATACAAGCAGACAGACTGAGAGGGCGTATTGATTAACCATCAGCCAATGAAGCGAGTGAGCTAAGGGGCATGGTTAAACCTGCTAGGTTAAATCCTGATACCTGATTGGCTCTTAGGTTGCTTAACACAACATGGGGGACTAGAGGAGGGAGAGAAAAGAGGCAACAACTATCAACAGGGCTTCTAACACACACACACACACACACACACACACACACACACACACACACACACACACACACACACACACACACACACACACACACACACACACACACACACACACACACACACACACACACACCCTGGAGCTTACCTAAGGAGGTTAATTACGAGTTTCATATTGTTAAAAGTACAATTAGAGAAGTGGTATAGTAGTTTTATGGTAGAAGTAGTATATTTTAGTATTTCGAAGAACACAGAACAGTGCCACAGGAAGACACACTCAACACAGCAGTTAGAGGCGATATCGGCATCGACATTTTTAATCACACATATTCTCTGTGATCAGACGTACTGTCTTGTCACTGGTAAGTCTAGAATGGCTTCTCTCACAAACAGCAGGCTTTATTTTATTTTTTTTACAATAGTTTTGGTTACTAGCTCTGCTAGATGTAGCCCGCAAAAAAGCAAAACACACTCATCTGTGGTCATCTGATCACATGGTTCAATGTGATTGGCTAGGGGTTGGTGCAACTGTAATGGAGAAGCCATTCCCGATAGCATGACTAAAGTTAGCTCATCACATCAAATAGTTAGCTAAGCTAGCTAGCTAGTCAGTTAAATTAGCTAGCTAGCTCATCAGCTCAACAAGCTAGGACAGGTAAATGAGGTGACTAAAGAAGGTAGCAGGTGACTCACTGTAGCCCATTCCCTGGACAAAATATTTAAACGCCTCTGCTAGCTTCCCTGGCTGGACAGAGAACACAGGACATAGTTATTATTAACTTATATAAGTAAAACAGATATAACTTGCATATTATCTGCAGATACAGACATTACATATAAAGATAGTTGAAAATCAGCATGATACAGATTAGAGTAGTTATACCTCTAGAAATAATACACCTGTAGAAATATAGTTTGTTGTGCTATAAAAGAGTGAGTAATGAGTGAAAAAAAACTAATAAACTCACCTGCACCACCTGGGGCAGCCCGCCACAGTCTGCCATCTGGTGGAAGAACAAGGAACAACATGTTGCCACAGCCTGACAGCTCCTTTACTCACTTTCAACAGACAGGTTGACAGACAGACAGACAGACAGACAGAGACCGCCTACCTTCAGCAGGGTGGTCTTAGTGGGGTTGAGTCTGGAGTTACACTCCACCTGAGAACACAGAGCATGTTGTCATGGAAACACCGACTGTTCTCATGTTGTCAGAGTAAGATCCTGACTGTTCTCATGTTGTCATGGTAACAGTCTACTCACCACTACATCCACAGCTGGTGACGTATCCCCCACCACCAGGAGAGCAGGACAACTGGAACACACACACACACACACTAAAATGTCATAGAGAGCGAGAGAGAGAGAGAGAGAGAGATAGAGAGAGATTTAGTCAGTACCTGAGGGTGGTGACTGTGTGTTCATTCAGGCCAGGGATCGGACGCTCAATCTGCAGCTCTGTACGACTATATACACACACACACACACACACACACACACACACACACACACACACACACACACACACAAAATCAATAGAAGTATTAATAGCGTACTGTAGCACTACTATTAGTATGTGTCATAGCTGGCGTAGAAGAGGCCCAGGTTGTTCTGAGGGACGCATTAGTACTAGTAGTAGTAGTAGTAGTAGTAGTAGTAGTAGTAGTAGTATTAGTAGTAGTACTAGTATAAGTACCTGTCGTAGCTGGCATAGAACAGGCCCAGGTTGTCCTGAGGGATATCTTGGGAGATGTGCAGCCGGAAGGTCTGGATGATCTCCTGGTTGTCAGTTAACTCATCCTGCAGGAGGAGGAGACATACTGTCTGTCTGTCCCTCGCTCTACTGGTCTGTCAGCCTGGCTACAAGTATTTCCGTCTACCCGTCTGTCTGTCTGTCTCTGTCTGTCTGCCTCTGTCTATCTATCTCCTGTCTGTCTGTCGACCTGTCTGTCTCTCTACCTGTCTGTCTCTCCACCCGTCTGTTCATCAACCTGTCTGTCTCTCTACCGATCTGTCTCTACCCGTCCGTCTCTCTACCCGTCTGTCTACTTACGGTGCTGAAGTGATGACTCATAATGATGTCCACCAGGTTGCTGGTCCAGCCGCTCAGCTGATAACACAAACACAATAACACATCACAATATACACAATAAACACTACTCTCCAATATATCACTATGTATTACAATATGACTCTCCAATATAGGCCCATCACAATATATATGATGATCATGATGTACGTATTCAATATTTCCTCTCAATAGAATAGAATACAATATTATCGCATTTTTACTGAAACACACACATACATGGGTGTGTGTGTGCGTGTGCATGTGTGTTTGTGTGTGTGCATGCTACCTTGGCAGCAGCCCAGTCCACCCATCCCTTGGCACAGGGGTCGACGTTGATCAGAACCAAAGCTTCCACCAAGCTCGGCTCATTCAGCTGAAACACACCAGAACCATTTGGTCATCACCTGGAGGTCCTGTTCTAAACATCTAGTTAGTCTACTGTACAGGTAACCATCACCTGGAGGTCCTGTTCTAAACATCTAGTTAGTCTACTGTACAGGTAACCATCACCTGGAGGTCCTGTTCTAAACATCTAGTTAGCCTACTGTACAGGTAACCATCACATGGAGGTCGTGTTCTAAACATCTAGTTAGTCTACTGTACAGGTAACCATCACCTGGAGGTCCTGTTCTAAACATCTAGTTAGCCTACTGTACAGGTAACCATCACCTGGAGGTCGTGTTCTAAACATCTAGTTAGTCTACTGTACAGGTAACCATCACCTGGAGGTCGTGTTCTAAACATCTAGTTAGTCTACTGTACAGGTAACCATCACCTGGAGGTCGTGTTCTAAACATCTAGTTAGTCTACTGTACAGGTAACCATCACCTGGAGGTCCTGTTCTAAACATCTAGTTAGCCTACTGTACAGGTAACCATCACCTGGAGGTCCTGTTCTAAACATCTAGTTAGTCTACTGTACAGGTAACCATCATCTGGAGGTCCTGTTCTAAACATCTAGTTAGCCTACTGTACAGGTAACCATCACCTGGAGGTCGTGTTCTAAACATCTAGTTAGTCTACTGTACAGGTAACCATCACCTGGAGGTCGTGTTGTAAACATCTAGTTAGCCTACTGTACAGGTGTGTACAGTGAAGTGTCTGGTGAACTCACAGCCAGTTTGGTGAGGACGTAGGCTCCTGCTCCAACTCCAATACCAATGACACTCTTCACCCTGAACACGGAAGAGAAGACCATCAAGCCATACATTATCTATCCATTATCCATCTATTCATTATCGAATGATCCATTATCTATCTATTCATTATCCATCTATTCATTATCTAATGATCCATGACATATCTATTCATTATCTAACGGACAACAACAGTCAGTCAGCCTGTTTTACTTACTGTAGCTGTGTGAGGACACAAGGCAGCATTTCTGCCAGCTCATCCATGGTGGGGTACTGATACCTACAAACACATGCACACGCGCACATACACAACAAGCATTACCACAAAACAGAACCCCACAAGTCACAACTCATGGCAAACTCAAGCCCAAGAAATTATGCCTCTCAAAATTAATCCAACTAGTCCAACAGGAGTATTTGTCAGCTAAATTTGCCATTACTTCAGTATACAGTCCTATACATTATATATAGGTATGTACACTCAACGGCCACTTTATTAGGTACACCTGTTCAACTGCTCATTAACGCAAATATCTAATCAGCCGGCAGCAACTCAATGCATTTAGGCATGTAGACGTGGTCAAGACGATCTGCTGAGGTTCAAACCGAGCATCACAATGGGGAAGAAAGGTGATTTAAGTGACTTTGAACGTGGCATGGTTGTTGGTGCCAGACGGGCTGGTCTGAGTATTTCAGTAACTGCTGATCTACTGGGATTTTCACGCACAACCATCTCTAGGGTTTACAGAGAATGGTCCAAAAAAGAGAAAATATCCAGTGAGCGGCAGTTCTCTGGGCGAAAATGCCTTGTTGATGCCAGAGATCAGAGGAGAATGGCCAGACTGGTTGGAGCTGATAGAAAGGCAACAGTAACTCAAATAACCACTCGTTATGCAGAAGAGCATTTCTGAACATCAAACCTTGAAGCAGATGGGCTACAGCAGCAGAAGACCACACCGGGTGCCACTCCTGTCAGCTAAGAACAGGAAACTGAGGCTACAATTTGCACGGGCTCACCAGAATTTGACAATAGAAGATTCGAAAAACATTGCTTGTTCTGCTGCGACATGCAGATGGTAGGGTCAGAATTTGGCGTAAACAACATGAAGGCATGGATCCATCCTGCCTTGTATCAACGGTTCAGGCTGGTGATGGCTACTTTCAGCAGGATAACGCACCATGTCACAAAGCTCAAATTATCTCAAACTGGTTTCTTGAACATAACAATGAGTTCACTATACTCAAATGGAGTCCACAATCACCAGATCCAATAGAGCACCTTTGGGATGTGGTGGAATGGGAGATTCGCATGGATGTGCAGCCGACAAATCTGCAGCAACTGCGTGATCCTATCATGTCAATATGGACCAAAATCTCCCAGCACCTTGTTTAATCTATGCCACAAAGAATTAAGGCAGTTCTGAAGGCAGAAGGGGGTCCAACCCAGTACTAGCAAGGTGTACCTAATAAAGTGGCCGGTGAGTGTATATTAGTATAAAGGTATATATTACCCGGTAGGGAAGGTAGGGGCATTCTCCTGTTGTCCTGGGGCATCCACGTGCAGAACAGAGAAGTGTTTTGTCACTTCCTGCATGTCCTCATAGTTGAACAGACTGTTGAAACAAGACTTGTCTGCACACACACACACACACACACACACACACACACACACACACACACACACACACACACACACACACACACACACACACACACACACACACACACACACACACACACACACACACACACACACACACACACACACACACACACACACACACAGAGAGTCAGTCCCCAGTTATTCTTGCATGTGCGTACAGTATGAGATACAGAACAGATGTGTGTGTGTTCTCACGGTTGAGCCCAATGTCATGGTAGGTGAGGATGGTGGATCGGTTTCCCTTGGCAACCCCTCTCATGGTGACGTGCAGCACTCCATGGGGGGTCTCCACATCGTGCTCCTGGCCGAGGAGCACACCAGGGTAACCCATCAGCCAGACCAATCCATAGCTCCACAGCTAATGGCTATTATGCTAAAGCTTAGTTGTAGCTGCCAACAGAAACCACCCCAACCCCCAGAGAACAGATCCATACCCCTGTATCCTGCCATCACATTATGGGATAGAAGTTGAAAAAAGGCTGCAGTTGAAGTAAAACAGCCACATTATATTATAATATAAGAGAGTACTGCTTCTTATATGTGTTGGGAAGAATTCACATCAACTCCCCAAAAAAATGTGCTTCAGCATTGACAATCTATGGCATTTCTGGGAATCTGACCAATATAATCCCGGACTAAATCGTCCAATTGTCCTCGCCTTTTTCATGGAAATGTAGCTTTTGTTGTAGACTGTGATTGATTGATTGTTTAGAGAATAAGCGAGCGTGACAGTTCCCCTTGAAATAACTGGCAGGAATAGACAAGAACAGGACCCCCACTGGAGGAGGCAGAGACTTGATCGGGATGGTGAGCCGTGATTGGCTAAGAGCCATAAGAACAGCCAATTCTCTTTTGGCTTCCCTCCTGACAAAGAGGATTTCATCCCTCTACCTCCTGTCACACAGACAGACAGACAGGCAGACAGGCAGGCAGGCAGACAGACAGACAGATAAACAGAAGAGACTAACTGACCTGACAGTCAAAGTCCTGCAGGTTGGTTCCACTCTATAGAGAGATAGAGAGACAGAGAGACAGACAGGATATGTTACACATCCTTAATGATTTTTGTGAATACAATTAGAATTAAGTAATGTAGCCCCAGTAGAGCTAGCCTGCATAGCTGTTGAGCTAGCCTGTGTAGTCGTAGCAGGCTATACACAAAGTACACAGGGGTAGTCTCACGCTGGAGTGACAGTTGTACATACAGCACGTTTGCAAAGATCCACGGCGCGACTCAGAGATACGAGAGGCGACATAGATCTATGCAGCACTTTTGCAGAGTCTGAGTGGGTAACCTCGCCGCTAACCACCTGACTGCAAGCATCTTCACGTCCACGTAGGCCCGCTACCGTCAACAGGAGCATCTACAGTACAGTCTGTGGGTAGCTTCACGGCTCTTTGCATACGTGCTGGCGGAGAGAACTGTAATTTGGCCTTCAGTCACACCACAAGATATGGTCACATGGTAGGAGAGTCTGTTATTTACCTGTCCTGTAAGCAGTGGTTTGATTTCAGTCAGCTGAACATCATGTAGCTCCTCCATCACTGGTCCACTCGGCTGTCAATCAAGCTGTTGGGAGGGGCCAGGCAGGCAGACAACATAAAAGGGTCAATTCAGCCAAAATACCAAATAAAAGGCAGCAGAGCCCTCAAGACAGGGTTAGATAGACACCACCAGAGCACTGGAGGCAGGGTTAGGTAACAGGGCTTGACAGTGGTAGTTATCAGTGTCCATCATGGTTCCCGCTCACAGCTCTTCTCCACTGCTGTTGCTAAGTAACCAGTGTTTCCAAAGCAGCTGATCTGGTCGTGTTGGCATCGCATCACACACCAACCAACACACACACACACACACACACACACACACACACACACACACTTAGAAACGACGAACGAATTGGCAGTTGCATCGCACTTGACTTTCTCCAAGCCTCATAATTTGTGACTCGGTCAGCGATGGGAAGAAAGATGTACATATGTGGTCTTTCCAGCCACACATCTGTAGGAATGAGCGCCACCTCGTCCCTGGCCTCACAGAACTCAGCATCTATGTAGTCTAGCTGGTCTACTGTTAGACTGAACGTGATGGTTAAATACATGACACGTCACTCGCATCCCCGGTCTCACCACGAACCCACTATCTTGTTGTGTTCCCACGCCGCATTACTCCACCGACATGATAGACAATGAGCATATGAACATCGTTACAGTACAGGGCTATAGGAGAGCAGGTCAGCTAGCCTGCTAGCTGACTAGCGTTAGCTACAGAAGGGCTATTCAATATACGACCATTATGCTATTTATCAATAGACCATCATTCTCAACACTCTATGTCTATGTGTGCTACTCACCTTCCGCCTCACCGTTAAGGTATCAGAAATGGTTAATTCAATGTTAGTTGCCTTAAGAGTTGGCTAAGCTAGCTCGTGTATTCCGGTCGCGTCTGTCAACTGGCTCCACGCTGAGGGGAGGGGTTTGCACACGCCCTGTGGGCGGAGTTTGTAGTACGTAAACAACACACTTGAAGTCCGAATCAGTTCAATTTGTCACTTGTGGGACATCTAACAAATGTTTGCATATCCATTGAGACCAAAACCCCTTTTCGTGTTCTACAACTTAGAACCAGACTGTACAAAACTGCTATACATCGATCAAAGCTGATGCTGTGTAGGTTCCTGTTTATATGTTCGGTTGCAGGTTCGATCCCCCGTCTCCGCCTTGCTCAGTGTCCCTGAGCAACACTGACACCGCCCTCAATGTATGGGTGAATGTGAACCAATATTGTAAAGCGCTTCAGATAACAATATGCAATCCATGTAACATCTAGCAGTAGATATACTGTACATCAACGTATACATGATGGAATCAGAGTGAGGTAGAACAAGTGGAGGTACTATGTGCGCAAGTAGCCAGCCAAACACTCCTACAACTATTACACAAGTTCTGGCACAGAGATTCATGAAGCGCAGCTCTGGCAGTGAGCAGGAACACCCAGCAAGACCATCTGTTTTTCACGACCTCCCACCAATTGCTCACAGTCATATGGTTCTTCTTACGCACATGTAATGTCAGTCTTGACTGTAAGTGCTGCCCAAGACACAAACAAGCGTCAAAACAAAAGTTTATTCATGTTGCAGTAAAACAAACAATAAGTAAATGAGCTGGTATAAATTGAAATCATTCTAGCAGTCCCCTACTTCAAACAAAACGGATTATAGCACTAAAAAGTATTCTCTTTAACAAGGAAAATAGATTTTTTTGATACAATGAAATATAAAACCATCAAAAGTGAAACAGGCAGGGGAGATATGAGAATGATTATGTGGTTTAAAAATCACCAGGCAACTAATATTAACAGGAATAAAAGTTCAAATAAAATTTGGTTATTCATGTTTTCCATTCAATACTTGGTATGGTTTCAGCACTAATACAGTAAGTGGGTGCCTCATAACAGACAATTTAACATGAATGAACTGTGAACATTTTGAAAGTCCTGCACTGTCATATTTACTTCCTGGTGTAAGTCCAATCGGTTTCCAGGAATATCCACCCCCTAAAGGAGTTACCCAGGCATGAGTATTATGGTCTGTTGGGTGGTCCATGAAGAGATCTTGTGCAGCATGGACCACAGAGGGTTGCTTCGGCGGTGTCTGTTGGCATATTTAAAGGATGCGCTAGGTGCTAGCAGTGATTAGCATAGAGCGGGGAGCCGGGTCAACGGGAAGAGCGGGAGTGGATCCAAGTGGTGGGGATTAGAGTTTCAGGTGCGGACAGCTGCTCACTGTTCAAAATAAAAGGCTGAACCTAAGATAGCCATCTAGTCTGCTATCTGAGCCGCTGGTCAGCCATCACGTTCTGTCGCTTGGCAACAAAGTGCTTGTTGATCAGGAGACGGACTCCAGGTCAATGTAATGCACATAACAATTCCATTCCAACGAACAACGTTGTGTCTACAAGCGCTATAATCCACCAGGTCTACACGATGCTAAAACACATCGCATCCATCAAGTAGAGCATAAGGTTTCCTATGAAAATAACAGATGTACAGCTTCATACACCTATATAGTCCACGCAGCTGGAGAACATGGCAGGGTATCCACTAGTATTTACATTTAAACATGTCAACTTGTCAACATTTCTACAATGTGCGATCAACATGTTAAAAACACACATGTGATGAAGGGGATGTTCTCTTTGCCCAAGGATTTAAATGGGAGGGCGACCAGCTAATGCTGGCTATTGACTCAGCTTGGTGTATCCAGGAGGAGCCAATCCTGCTCGCTTGATGCTAGCTTGATTCGACTAGTGAAGGTGCAGTACTTGTCCTCTCCAGAGGCGGCACTGTTTGCCGATACCCTGGTTAACACTGCCCCTGCTGGAGAAACAGGGTAAAATGGATCAGTGGATGGCAGACAGGCGCCTCAAGGTACCCAGGTCACCAAGCAGCCGTCTGATTCGCTGCTTGATCTCAGGGAGGCGGGACAACGGGTCTGGAGGTTCCAGCTCTCCAGAATGGTCCAACCAGGATTCTAGAACTAGAATAGAGAGAGAAATATTAGCAAAACATTTCAGAGAGAGAGAAAAAGAGAGAGATGGTAGAGGACAGAGTAAGACCATGTGATTTCTTTCCTTTAGTATGTGTGCATGCATGTCGACATATGTGAGTGAATGAGTGAGTGTGAGTGTTACCGTCCAGCTCTCTCTCTATCAGGTCCATGCGGGTGGAGGTCTGGTTGTGGAGGGCCTCCATGTGTTCCAGCAAGTGGAGCTGACACTCAGCTGCAGACGCACAGAGACTCTCCTCCACCTTCACGTCCACACACCCTGCATCCTGCTGGGGGACACACTGGAGCTGGAATAGATTATGTGGATGTAGATGTATAGAAATGATGAGACAGGACAGACTAACTGTGATAAAGGACAGACTAAGGGTCTGGCACCGCACTCTTTTTAAACCCATCATGCAAAAGACTTGTTAGATATGACGGACGCACATGGATGGCAGTGTTGACAACAATAAGAACATTCAAGACGAAGAAAATGGCGCTACCAGCGACCAGTTCAGTAGGAATGGGCCATGAATTTTTCATAATTTAATAGTAGAGAAATAAAAAAGAATGTAATCTAATGATTTATGAGATTACCGTATCTATGGAAATCTATGGTAACCAGATACAAAGATACATTTTCCCTTGTCAGTTTCACCTGCATGTTATACAGTCAATATGCCTTACATTCACACCGGGGCTGCACTGCCCAAGCAGTTTCACTGGCTTTTTAGTGGTGCAGAGCTTGCAGGCTTTACACTTCTCAACAAATGTTATATCCATTTGGGGACATTTTGAAAGGTGAGATGTATCTGGTTTAATTACTGGCTAATTTAGGGGAGGGTTGGGTCAACTACGAACTATGATGTCAAGTCACCGTTGTATTGAACTGACCAGTGTGGTTATGGAAACAAAATGGGTGTTGGCAGTGCCTTTTCTTCATTTAGAAATGTCCCCCCCTTTTCAACACAAAATGCGCTGTAGTCAGAGCCTTTTCTTCATAAAAGGTGGACAGTGTTCACACATCTTAACCGTGATAAAGGACCTGCTGTAGCTGTTATGAAGAACAGACTGAATTGTGATGAAGGACAGACTGTAACCGTACCTTGTAGTTCTGGCTGGTTCCACTAGCCATTATCTTCTCATCTTTCTCCTCATTTTCCCATGAAGCATCAGTCTTCTGGTAGCAGTGTTCGCTGCTGACGTATGACCCGGCCAACACACTGCTGCTCCCCTCCGTCTGTTCGGTTTTCTGACTGGCTACGGCCGTTGGCCCTTCCCCTGGTCTCCATGGTAACCTCCACATCTGCAGGTCTGGGTGGGTGGGGCAGCTGGTGGACAGGAAACAGGAAGTGATGTTATGTTGCACCACCACAAACCCTCTCCCTGATGTTAAACTCTGAAACCCCCACCAACGTATTTGACTACTACTACATGAGGCACAGCACCCCAACCAAGCTGTTGATAAAACTACTCATCACCAGGACATGAAACTCATCACCAGGACATGAAACTCATCAGCAGGACATGAAACTCATCACCAGGACATGAAACTCAACACCAGTCCACACTGAATGTCAAATGGCTGAGTACATCCCTATTTACATAAAGTTGAGTCAGGGAAGAGAGTTATAAAGAAAAAAATGTTGATGATGAAAATGAATATGATCTATTGTCATCAATAATATATATAAACTCCTCATATAATGTATATATCATCACTCATGTTTCTAATGTATATTAGCTTCATGTATATGATCCATTATCCCCAAGATATATAATGTATATGATCTATTATAACTAAATGCACATGATCTACTATCCCTAAGATATATAATGTATATGATCTGTTATCACTAATGTATATGGAGCCAATATAACCAAACATGGAGTTGACTTACTGTAGGAGACACAGTTTGAGCTGCAGGCCTCTGAGGACCTGGGTGAGGCCCAGCGTGTGTGCCAGCAGCTGGGTGGTGTGTGTGATCTTGGAGGCGTTGAGCTCAGAGTAGTTCTCCCTCACACACGACAGGCCGAACATGTGACCTGATCTCAGCCAATCGGAGTCCGACAGGAAGTAGCGGCCCCGCTTCCAACCTGAAGGTACACAGACCATGATGAAAACACACACACACACACACACACACACACAGAGATACAGTGTGTGTGTGTGTGTGTGTGTGTGTGTGTGTGTGTGTGTGTGTGTGTGTGTGTGTGTGTGTGTGTGTGTGTGTGTGTGTGTGTGTGTGTGTGTGAGTGTGTGTGCATCTGCATGTGTGTACCGGTGGCATCTCTGCAGCTGTAGCAGATGTAGGAGTGAGGGACGTTGTCTTCATAGAGACCCATACAGGTACCATGCTGCCAGCACAGACACAACTCACACTGGGGAGTGAGACAGAGAGAAACAGAGATGTGAAATTGAAAAAATGAATAAGGAAGTATATGCTGGATATTCAATTACGAATGTCGGTTTGGCAGAGTGTGAGTGCGTGTGTGTGTGTGTACCTGGATCATGAAGTCGTTCTCCTCCTCCACCTCACACACACACCTGACCAACTCACAGTCCTCCATCTCCATGGCAACTGGCCAAGAGGACGAGTCCTCCCCACTCTCTGCTGTCAGTGTCGACCAATCGCTGCCCTCATCAACTGAAAGAGGCGGAATCAGCGTAATGAAGAGGGTTGTGTCTGCGCGTTACTCACTGTGTGTGTGCGCGCGTGTGTGTGTATGTAGCTCACCATGTGTGAGTGGGTGTGTGTGTCTGGTTGACAGTGTGAGGGTGATGGGAGGTCTCTCATCATCACTGCTACACAGTCCTGATGACAGGAAACACACAGAAACAGCAAACAGGACATTGAGCGGGTCAGTAAGCCGAATTGTCGTCATGACGACACCAAACGTGATCGCTAGGTTATTGCGTCTCACCTGAGTGACGTCTCTTCTTGCCCTTCTTCTTCCTCTTTTTCATCTTGATCCTCATGAAGTCCCTCCTCTCCCTCTTCTCCTTCTCTCGCTCCTCCCTGCCCTCCTCTGGTTTCACCTCTTCTGACAGACACACAGACACAGGGTCACATGGGGACCTCCAGCAGGGCCTGAGACCAGCAACACAAACCGCTTCTTACCAGCCATTTTTTGATGAAAAGGAAAATCAAAAATGAGAGACACCGTAAAAGCACGAGCATGGTAGTGAGAAAGACATGAGATATTTATCAAATATCCTAAATATCCAGATCATGCAGTGTTTCCAACCTGTTGCCGTGGTGATGTGTTCCGTGTTGTCATGGTGTTGGGCGTTGATGTTACTCTGGTTCTCTTTCCTTCGATCTGACAGGAAGTCCCGCCCCTCAGAGGATGAGCGATTCCTCCTGGAACAACCAATAACAGACTCTTCTTTAGGTCAATATGATAAATCATCTACATAGTCACTACTCACTATGAATTAATTACTGGAGCATAATGTGATTATAGAGAGACCTAGATAATGGATCATGTACTTGTAAACACCTTAATCACATTATCATACTGCGCATACATGTCCATTTTGACCTGGAAACATTTGTAGAGTCAACATTTACATGAACTAAAGCACGTTTATGCAATATCGACCTACGTTGGCCAACAGTTCCACACACTTTTAGACTATGTCTGTAAGTGCAAGGCATAGCGCTACGCTACAGGAAGTGACTAGCAGAGCGCGACACTACAAGGAAGTGACTAGCATATCGCTACAGGAAGTGAACCGTCAACCTACTGTGGTGGTCCCTGCTGGCTGGCCTTGTCCTCTAGCTTCTGGTCGGAGTGGTAGTACTTGATATGGTAGTGGAGCAGACTCCCCTTCCTGAAGGACTTGGTACAGTCCGCCACTGGGCATTTGAATGGGTTGTGGTCGAACTCAATAGACATTATAGGGGGTGGCTGGTTCTTTATAGCCCTGTAGACTGGAAACACATGACATGGGTTATTATGGCTGTTGTTAATCTGTGTGTGTGTGTATGTGTGTGTATGTGTGTGTGTCTGTGTGTCTGTGTATTACGTGGTTCTCTGCTGAATTTGTGTGTGGTTGGCAGATGGGCCTGGCGCTCTAACAGAGTATCTGGAGAAAGAGAGAGACAGTGAGAGTGAGACAGACAGACCGAGAGAGAGACAGAGAATGAGAAAGAGAGAGAGTAAAAAGAGAGGTTACCTCTATCGTTCAGGGTGGAGTCTGAGGGCTCTGGCTGACCGCTGGTTGGCTGATTCTGAGCTCCGCTTGCTGGGCCTGAACAGGAAAGACCAGATCAGCTGTTAGCTGACTGACAAGAGAAACCCAACTGATCTACACAACTAGCTCTAGATAGCCTAGCTATAGACTAACTCTATACAGCATAGCTCTAGTGAGTGTTAGTGCTACATAGCTTAGCTCGCTAGCCTAGCTCTAGTTATTCTTAGTGATAGATAGCCTCGCTCTACACAGCCTCGCTCTAGTGAGCTTAGTGCTACATAGCCTAGCACTAGTTAGCCTTGTTCTTGCTAGCTTAGCACTACAAAGTATAGCTCTAGTTATCTTACCGCTACACAGCCGAGATCTAGTTAGCTTAGCGCTACATAGTCTAGCGCTACATCAGAGGGTGTTTGCTGAGAGGTCAGAGGTCATCTCTTACAGCCGTCGGCATTCTGCAGGTCAGGTGGTGGTGGTGGTGGTGGTGGTGGTGGTGATGATGACGACGAAGGCTCTGCCTTCCCCTCTTCCTGCTCTCCTTTCTCCTCTTCCTCTCCTTTCTTCTCTTCCTCACTCTCTGCACCCTCCCATCCCTCGCTCCCCACAGCACTCTTCTCTCCTCGAGACTTCTGCTTCTACACACAGACCATACACACACAATTAGTGAGTGAGCAGTGTGTGTATATCAGTATTAACCAATGAGAATGGAATATTTCTTACCTTTTTAAAGGGTTTGATCTTGGTAGGTTTCACAGTGCGGACCACACTGTCGTCAAAACGTACCGTGTAGGAGTCTAGCACACACACACACACACACACACACACACACACACACACACACACACACACACACACACACACACACACACACACACACACACGCACACACACACACAGTTAGGTTGAGGTATCTTAACAAGAGCTGGTTGGTATATGTTGCTGTTCCTTGTCTGTAACGACCACACAGTAAACACTGGATCTTTAAACTCTTCTCTTTCACACTAAAGTGTTCCACCAGAACAGTGTGGGTGGGCTTCAGGGACTACATGATGCGTGCCTTTCTCCAGAACGACCACTTTAAGGAGAGCAATGCTTCACGGGAAACAATGGCTGTGTCTAGTTGCCCCCCGATGGTTAGCGTTAGCATTCACTTCTAGCTTTGATGTCTGCTATAAGTCAGCAGATACTGTTTGTAAGTTCGCAGATATCGTCTTAATGTGTGCAACGTCAAAGACAATGTTCTGTTACACCACTGATAATAAAAATGTTTCCGTTTTCTGAATCTGATCTCGGCCATGTGTCAGTGAACACACTCACCGTCTTTGTTGGCCCGGATGACTTTGGCAGGGTAGAACTTGCAGTCGGTCCAACAGGCCAGAACCCTGGCGCCCGGTCCAAACATCTAGAACACAGAACCAATAAGAAACAAACATCTAGAACACAGAACCAGTAAGAAGAAGTGAGAAACAAACATCTAATGTCATACCGGCCGCGACCGGGGCTGCCTGAGCCCTTGCTTCCTCAGCCCTTGCTTCCTCAGCCCTTGCTTCCTCAAGCGGGTGGACTCCAGGGGTCGGAGGTAAGGAGAGCTCCACGGAAACCACTCGTCATGGCGACGGCTCCACTGCTTGTAGTGGACCTGGACCTGCTCCTTCTCATAGTCCATCTTCTCAATGGTCGCAGTGTACCTGTTAATATAACATGACATTATAGAACATAACAACATAGTCTATCTTGCAGAGTACCTGTGACCCAGATACATATATTATAAAACTTTAAATAAAATAACATATATCCATCCATCCAGTCGCGTCCGCTTATCCGGGTTCGGGTCGCCGGTGGCAGCCGGCTAAGCAGGGCCCCCCAGGCTTCCTTCTCCCCAGCCACACTCTCTAGTTCCTCCTGGGGGATCCCGAGGCGTTCCCAGGCCAGACGAGATATATAATCTCTCCAGCGGGTTCTGGGTCTGCCCCGGGGTCTCCTCCCAGTTGGACGTGCCCGGAAAACCTCCAAAGGGAGGCGCCCGGGGGGCATCCTAATCAGATGCCCGAACCACCTCAGCTGACTCCTTTCGATGCGGAGGAGCAGCGGCTCTACTCCGAGCTCCCTCCGGATGTCTGAGCTCCTCACCCTATCTCTAAGGCTGAGCCCAGCCACCCTGCGGAGGAAACTCATTTCGGCCGCTTGTATCCGCGATCTCATTCTTTCTAAAATAACATATATAACACAAATAACACAACATATAACACTATATATAACACATAGGGGTGTAACAAATAACCGATTTGAATCGGAAAATCGGTTTTGATTTAAAAGATGCGAGTGCATCGGTACACGGACCCCTGGATCGGTCTAAACGTAGCATGAACCGGCCGATGGCCCGATCACAAAGTTATGAATCGGTTTTATGTTGTTGCTGTGCTGCTGAATCCTCCGTCTGCTCAGTGTCTGCAGCGCTCTCACACACACACACACACACACACACACACACACACACACACACACACACACACACACACACACACACACACACACACACACACACACACACACACACACACACACACACACACACACACTAAACTCTCGCGAGACTTGTCATAGTAACGTTAGATAGCGCTCTGTTTGCGAGGGAAAGACAAAAAATGTCCGATATGATTCACAACGTGAACGCATGTTACATTGCAAAACAACACTTGAAAAGACTGATATTCTATAAGAGTGCTTACAGTTTGCCACTTTGTTGTGTTCTGTTTGCACAAGGGATGTCTTGAAATTGTTATAATTTTCTACCTCAGTAGTTCATTGTTCCCTGATCTGAGCCTACACAGACCTCTCCAGAACTTTGGCTCTAATTTGTGCCAACAGTGAAATTGAATAGTTTGTTTTATTGTCAGAGGGGCTTTGTAAAGTTCTTAAAATGCAATATGTTACACTAATAAACATGACATGTTTCTGAATTCACATGTCAAAAGTGAGTACTTGTTCCCTGGTCTTTGATAAATCTATTTGAAGGTAAGCAATGCCACATTTATAGTATTGACTTATGTTAATTCATAATGTAAAATGATTGTCTACTTTAAACAAGTTACTCTATCAGATTGTATCATATCCCATCAAATCGTATCGAATCCTCCTGAATCGAATTGTTCCATTTTAAAAATGTATCGTCCCTGAATCGTATCGTACCCCATGTATCTAGATACGTATCGGATCGTCTTTTTTGGAGAGATGCACACCCGTAATAACACAACAAGAATATGGATTGCATTTTTATACAGCGCTTTTATCCAAAGCGCTTTACAGTTGCCTCACATTCACCCATTCATACACCGACGGCGGTGCCAACCATGCAAGGTAACAACCAACATGTCAGGAGCAGGTAGGGTTAGGTGTCTTGCTCAGGGACACCTCGACACTTAGCTAGGTGGAGCTCAGGGATCGAACCAACAACCTTCCAGTTGGCAGACAACCACTCTACCTCCTGAGCTACTGCCGCCCTATATATAATATCAGAATCGGAATGCTTTTATTTTTCCAAGTATATTTGCATGAACAAGAAAAGTGACTTGGTGAGGTTGGGGCATTAAAGACAAAAATCAATAGGATATGCAAAGAAAATGAGATCGACTTATTGTCCCCCATTTTATCGTCTAAATTAATTTTTCCGAGAAGATATGCCCTTAAAATAATCAAATATCAGGTTTTAAATGTCAGAGAGAAAGGAAAAGAGTTTAGATTGGTATTTTGAATTTCTAAGGATATGATAACCCTAGGATATGAAAATTACCCATATACGATAATATAAATACCGCCCAGCCCTATAACATTATATAACATGTGTATACCAGTTCTTGTGTCGGTCTCTGGCCTCCAGCTGAGCGCCAACCTTGAAGGAGATCCCAGGTCGTTTAGGAGGAGACTTCATCTGGTAGAGAGACATAGACAGAGAAGAAGAGAGAGGATTTATGTGGTAGAGAGGACACAGAGAGAGAGCGAGAAAGACAGGCCTTATCTGGTTGAGACATTAGACACAGAGAGAGAGAGAGGCTTTATCTTAAGCAAGACATTGAGACAGAGAGAGAGAGAGAGAGAGAGAGAGAGAGGTCATCTAGTAGAGGGAGAAAGTGTTCACTTTGACAATATAAATGTTAGAGTTGTGTGTAGCCTTTACAGGTTATTGTTGTTCCATCCTGTGGATGCAGGAGCTATAACTCAGTAACGCACATCCATGGGAAACTTAAGGCTTGTATTTAGCATCTATAGTAGGTCAATATCGATTGATTATTGGTTAGGTTATCAGAATCAGCAAACAGCATCAGCATAAGCAGACTTCAAAGCTAAATATTATTTTACTTTGAGTTTTTCTTATCTCAGTTCATAAAAATAGAATATTATACATGGACTGTATATCAAAAATCACATGTTCTCATTGTTGTGTCTTTTGTTATATTTCTGCACAGCTACCGAGCTTATCATTGGTCACCTCTGATGCCTGGGGGCGGGCCTTCGCTCTGACTGACAGCGGAGAGAGCAAATGAAAAGCCTCCGTGGAAGCTAAGCTAAATCTGACTTAGCCTCATCTTGGCCTCAAAAAGCTAACCACTAATTAACAAGAAAGCACGAAATAAAACGCGTGATTGCGTTAACAACCTTACGAGTAAAAGTATCGCATACGACATAAAGTAAACGCACAACAAGACACCGAGCAAAGCCAACGGCTACAATAACCTCGACTTATGAAAGACTGGAAAGCGTCGCTGATGCTAAGAAGCTAATGCTAACACAGCATAGCATAGCCGCAGCTGAAGTGCGATGACATCTGCAGACGGCGCCTAGAAAAAGTTTAATATCGCTAGAAGAAGATGCGGCGGGAGGCTCCGTCTATGTCTGCATGTTAATCCGCATCGTGACGCGTGGCTGTAAGAGCATATATGTAGAATATGTTGATTTTAAGGGATGGCCATTAAAGTGGTTATTTACCCTGCTGCTGCTCCTTCTGCTGCGTCTGCTGCTGCTGCTCGGGGATGACGTCACTGCAACGTGCTGCTGTTGTGATGATTGCCGTGCGCATGCGCTGTTTTTTGGGGTTCATCTTGGGTGATAAATAATATGCATGTAATTTAAATTATGCACTCATCATGTGCATTTTTCTCAATATCATATGGTGCAATATTAATATTACTACCCAACATCATATGCAATACTCAATATCATGTACAATATTTCTTCTTCCCAACATCAATATTCTCAATATCATGTGCTATATTATTAATATCATGCTACCTCTAAATATTACCTTGCAATATTACCTCTCATCTCCTCTCATCATCATGTGCAATATTCTTAATGTTATGTGCAATAATTGTTCTCTATATTATCCTTGCAATATTACCATGCTACATTACCTTTCATCATTATGTGCAATATTCTTAATATTCTTTATATCATGTGCAATACTTCCTCTTAAATTGTTATTACCCTTTTATTATTGCCAAATTGTTTTTGCTGATATTTTTATACTTCTCTTAGGACTTAAACTTACTGTAAATTTGTAAATCTGTTATTTTATTTGTATTATTCTACTGTTTATTTCTCTATTGTTTTATTCTATTGCTATGCAACCTGGCACAAGAATTTCCGTCAGGATCAATAAAGTTCTATCTTATCTTATCTTATCTTATCTTATCTTATGTCAACTAAGAGATCTCACAGATCTCTGTCTGAAGCCATACATACGCTTCACACAAGTATTATGCCAGGTGATGTGATGTTAACTTTATTTAATATTTTACAGTCTATGGCCAGAAACGCTGGGAATGAATAAGGTCCACTGGATCTGCGTCTAAGTGGACAGCAGTCATACGTGCTGGTTTAAAAACTGCACACTAGCAGGAATATAGCATGAAAAAGACTATGTAAAATACCTTTACGTCATACAGCCACACACACACAACAGATGACGCGGAGTGACAGCTGTCAAACGATGACGTCAGCGGAATCATGGTTGACGGTGTCGATACGAGTTGCGTTCAACGGCGAGACGGATTTCAAAAAGTGAATGTGCGTTAACTTGACAAAAAAGTGAAGTTAAACACACGGATGTGTCCGATATATTCCAACGCCTCTGCAGACTACTGTCCATTTCATTTGTCGCGTTATCGTCCCTGTTTCTGATCGGCCCGGCGGAACGACGTCGTAAAGTACAACGCGTTGTTGTTGAACGCAGCTCTATTGAGGAAGCTCGTCAGCCATCCCGACGCATCCCAGAGTCCCGACCCGAGGGGCGCATGCGCACACTCTTCGGCACAACAATGTCACAATATTAACGCTCGTCTGTTGTTATTTCCGTGTGTTTATTGTGCGCTATTTACCAGTTCCCGGGATGAGCGGCAGAGTGTTGGCCGTGCTGTGGCTGGGGCTGCTGGCCAGCGGCGTGTCAGCGGGACACTACTTCACCGAGAATGAGATGGAAGGCATCAGGTAGGTGGAAACGCGTGGTACCCTGTGTCAAATATGTATGTCTGTCATTATGCATATCATCACCTCCACTACCGATTAACTCGTCTGCGACTATGTTGACGTCAAGTGATGGATGGAGGCTGGGGCGTATTTATGAAGACACAAGTGATCTCCCTTCTACACACACACACACACACACACACACACACATATATGCACACACACACACACACACACACACACACACATATATGCACACACACACACACACATATATATACACACACACACACACACACACACACACACACACACACATATATATGCACACACTCTCACTCTCTCTAACCATAATCACCCACATAACCCAATGTGCTTTCCAGGGAGCGCATCAAATCCATGTTCTACCACGCCTACAACAATTACCTTGACAACGCCTATCCCTATGACGAGCTCCGCCCACTCACCTGTGACGGACAGGACACCTGGGGCAGGTAGGTTTCAGTCAAATTCATACTGTCCCTGTGTCCGCCTGGGTCTACATGATGTAAATGTTGATATCCGCCCACATCCCAAAATGTGTGACCGTGCACATAACAAGTGCCCTGACTGTGCATCCTCCAGATAACACAATGGATGCTCCATCATTACCCACATTCAGCTAGCCCACCTGGGAAGCATGTGATGTATGCAGCCAGTGACCTCGCAATATAACTTAATGAGCATCTCTCTCTGTCTCTCTTTCTCTCTCCCTCTCCCTCCCATAGCTTCTCGCTCACTCTGATCGATGCACTGGACACTCTACTGGTAAGGTCTGAATCTAATTGAAGTCCGGCAGCCAGTCACATATTTATATCCAATAATCTATCTGTATTCTTATATGTACAAATACATGAATACAGTTGTCAACATGCCTTAAGTAGACCAGCTCAGACATGTTATCATCTTGGTGTCTACTGGTCTGTATATTGGTCTACTGGTCTGTTCTATCTCCCCTGGTCTGGTCTGTCTCTTTTGGTCTGTCTACTGGTCTGTCTACTGGTCTCTACTGGTTTACTGGTCTTATATGCCTCTACTGTACAAATTAACTCTTTGTAAGTCGCTTTGGATAAAAGCGTCTGCCAAATGCCCTACATGTAAATGTAAATGTACTGGGCTGGTCTGGTCTGTCTACTGGTCTATACTGCCTCTAACGGTCTAGTCTGTCTACTGGTCTCTACTGGTCTGGTCTGACTCTACTGCTGTGTCTTACTGCTCTCTACTGATCTCTACCCGTGTGTCTCTACTGGTCTGTGCTGGTCTTTATCGGTGTCTCTATAGGTTCTGGGGAACAAAACAGAGTTCCAGCGGGTGGCAACTCTGCTGCAGGACACGGTGGACTTCAACATGGACGTCAACGCATCCGTGTTCGAGACCAACATCAGAGGTAGAGGGGGAGGAAGGGAGAGACCAACATCAAAAGTAGAGGGGGAGGGCGGGTGAGAGACCAACATCAGAGGTAGAGGGAGGGAGAGACCAATATCAAAGGTAGAGGGGGAGGGAGAGGGAGAGACCAACATCAGAGTTAGAGGGGGAGGGAGGGAGAGACCGACCAACATCAGAGGGAGAGGGAGGGAGAGACCGACAACAGAGTTGAGGGGGAGAGACCAACATCAGAGGCAAAGAGGGAGGAAGGGAGAGACCAATATCAAAGGTAGAGGGGGAGGGAGGGGGAGAGACCAACATCAGAGTTAAAGGGGAGACCAACATCAGAGGTAGAGGGGGTGGTATGCACAACATGGTTCAGTAAATGTATGAGAGGTATATGTCGAGTGTGATGTTAGTATGTTCTCCGTGTATGTCTCCATATTAGTGGTGGGGGGTCTGTTGTCGGCCCACCTGCTGTCTGGGAGGGGCGGAGTGGAGGCGGAGCCTGGCTGGCCCTGTGCCGGCCCACTGCTCAGGATGGCTGTTGATGCTGCCAGGAAACTACTGCCTGGTCGGTACCTGTCTGTCTACTTGTCTGTCTGTCCCTGTACCTGTCTGTCTGTGTGTCTACCTGTCTCTACCTGTATGTTTGTCTGTACTTGTATGTCTGTATGACTGTCTGTGTCTCTCTCTAACTGGTTAGTGTCACAGATTGCTGATGATGTCACAAATTAGGGATGATGAAACGAGTTTGTGATGTAGTACTCTGTACTAACCAGCCGGGTGGCGGTGTGTGTTTGTGGTCTGCAGCGTTCCAGACGTCTAGCGGCATGCCGTACGGCACGGTGAACCTGCTGCGCGGTGTCAGCCCCACGGAGACGCCGGTCACGTGCACGGCGGGTGTGGGCACCTTCATCCTGGAGTTCTCAGCGCTCAGCCGGCTGACGGGTGACGAGCAGTTTGAGGCGATGGCGAGACAGGCCCTCCACGCACTCTGGAGCACCCGCTCGGAGATAGGACTGGTACTCTGTCTGTCTGTCTTACCCGCCTGTCTGTCTCTGTACTGCACTGCCTGTCCTTCTCTCTACTACCCGTCTGCCTCTCTACTGCCTTTCCTTCTCTCTACTACCCGCCTGTCTCTCTCTCTGTACAACCTGTCCTTCTCTCTACTACCTGTCTGTCTCTCTGCTGCCTGTCCTTCTCTCTACTACCCATCTCTCTCTCTACTGCCTGTCCTTCTCTCTACTGCCTGTTCTTCTCCCTACTACCTGTCTGTCTCTCATACTGCCTTTTTATAATGGGATGATTTGGTTGAGTTGAATGATGCTTCAAAAAACAAAACAAAATCACCATGCTGTATGGAGGAAGAGAGAGGCTTTCAGATCCTCTCTTCCACTGAGTCCAACTCTGTTGCTGCAATGCACACCAAGGTGTTGAGCAGGGCTGGACTTTATGGAGGCGCCGGTGTGAGTGCTCTCATATTTTGACATATTGAAATGTAAATCTTTGGTGTGTGTGTGTGTGTCTCTCCAGGTGGGTAACCACATCGATGTGCAGAGCAGGAAGTGGGTGGCCCAGGACACGGGCATCGGGGCGGGGGTGGACTCCTACCTGGAGTACCTGGTGAAGGGAGCCATCTTGCTGCAGGACCAGGAGCTGCTCAACATGTTCCTGGGTATACCCTGACCCTAACCCCCTGACCCTAACTCTTAACCCCCTAACCCTTAACCCCCTGACCCCTGACCCTAACTATTAACCCCCTGTGTGTGTGTGTGTGTGTGTGTGTGTGTGTGTGTGTGTGTGTGTGTGTGTGTGTGTGTGTGTGTGTGTGTGTGTGTTGTGTGTGTGTGTGTGTGTGGTGTTGTGTGTGTGTGTGTGTGTGTGTGTGTGTTCTCAGAGTATGACCGGGCTATCCAGAACTACACTAGGTTTGATGACTGGTACCTGTGGGTCCAGATGCACAAGGGGACCGTCACCATGCCCATATTCCAGTCTCTGGAGGCCTTCTGGCCTGGGCTGCAGGTACACACACACACACACACACACACACACACACACACACACACACACACACACACACACACACACACACACCACCACACACACACACACACACACACACACACACACAATTAGTGAGTGAGCAGTGTGTGTATATCAGTACACCACCAAACACACATATAATCGATTGTCCCACCCCCATACACCTAAATTAATGTGTCCAAAAAAGTGTGGCGCTAAAACTAATTAGCGTTAATGTGTGTGTGTTAGTCCCTGGTGGGTGACCTGGAAGGGGCCATCAGAACCTTCCAGAACTACTACTCCGTGTGGAGACAGTTTGGAGGACTGCCAGAGTTCTACAGCATCACCCAGGGATACACAGTGGACAAGAGGGAGGGATTCCCTCTCAGACCAGGTCTATAACCCCCTCAGACCAGGTCTACTTCTATAGGTCTATAACCCTGCTTAGAACCCCCTCAGACCAGGTTTGTCTCTAAGCTAGTTGTCTAAAGTGTGTGTGTGTGTGTGTGTCTTCCAGAGCTGATAGAGAGTGCCATGTACCTGTTCAGGGCAACCGGCGACCACACCTACCTGCAGTTCGGTCTGGACGCCATTGAGTCCATTGAGAAGATTGCCAAGACCCCCTGTGGATATGCTAGCGTAAGACCAGTCTGTCTGACATTCTTGACTGCCTGTCTCTCTACCTGTGTGTGTGTGTGTGTGTGTGTGTGTGTGTGTGTGTGTGTGTGTGTGTGTGTGTGTGTGTGTGTGTGTGTGTGTGTGTGTGTGTGTGTGTGTGTGTGTGTGTTTACAAATGTACTCTTTGTAAGTCGCTTTGGATAAAAGCATCTGCCAAATGCCCTAAATGTAAATGTAAATGTTTAAACTGTGTGTGTGTGTGTTCAGGTGAAAGATCTGCGCGACCACAAGCTGGACAACAGGATGGAGTCTTTCTTCTTGGCTGAAACCATCAAGTACCTGTACCTGCTCTTTGACCCCACCCACTTCCTGCACGGTACGGGGGAGGACTGGGAGCTGGGGGGGGAGGGGCAGGGGTGTGTCCTTGGGGCGGGCGGGTACATCTTCAACACGGAGGCCCACCCCCTGGACCCCGCAGCCCTCCACTGCTGCAGCCGCCACGCCCAAGAGAGACGGGAGCTCCGAGACATCCTGCGCAACCAATCACAGCCAAACTCACAAAACACCAATGGCCAATCAGAGACCCCCATGCAAGCAGAGAGCCAATCAGAAAGCATCGCTCTGAAGCCCGGGGAGCGGAAAGCCGCCCCTCTGCTGTCCTGTCCCGTTCAGCCATTCAGCGCTCGACTCGCTGTCCTGGGGCAGGTCTTCACGGACAACACCTGACATCTGGGATCCACTCATTGTCTTGGGGCAGGTCTTCATCTACTTGGGATCCACTCGCTGGTCTGAGCTGGACTCCACTCAGCCCACTAACATTTGAGATGATTCCTTAATTATGGGCTTGACTTGCTGGTCTAGTCTTGTCTGAGTCAGTCTGGTCTGGCCTGGGTCTGTCTAGCCTAGTCTGGTCTGACCTAGCCTGGGTCAGTCTAGTCTGGTCTGGCCTTGGTCAGTCTAGTCTCGTCTTGTCTGGCCTTGGTCAGTCTAGTCTAGTCTGGTCTGCCACCATATCTCGACTGAGACTTGTGACCTGAGACTTGCTGCTGTATGTCTGGTGTCAGAGCAAATGCAATGATGAACATAGGTCATGTCACCAGCTAAAACTAGAGGCCTGAACTGACCGTGTGAGAGTAAAGTATTTTTTTGTCTCTGAAGATGTGTCGTGTACGTGTGTGATTTGTGCCAAGCTAACTGTATGTTCTTCAGAAGAGGAACCGACGACTCAAGTAACCAAAGACTAGGGATGGGAATCGCACATTTTTATTGATATTGAAACCATTTGAGACTTCTTAACGATCGAGTCTTTATCGTTACTTTCCTATTATTTGATGGAAAGACAAAATGACAAAATCTGCACAGTGAAACAGACGTTTCCGAGGCAAGGCAGCGCTCTCACAAGATTCAGCTGTCATCCCTGCATTGAAACCACCAGACAAGAGAAAATTAACAATGGACGGTGACAAAAGGTTCGCGGGGCATGGATTCAACCATTATATGATTTTTTTTATTTTTATTTTTTATTTTTTGTGCACAACATTGAAGCTACATATGAAACCATTGCATATTCCTCTACAGCAATGCAGAAGCATATTAAAAGGAAAACATTGCCTAGGAAGTTTTGAAGTGAATGACCCGGAAGTACCTAAGTGGCAGCCATGATAAGGGCTGTTCAAATTCTCTATTCGCTAAGGAAAGGTGCTTCAATGCTTCCTTTATTACCTCCTTTAGCATAGGATACACTGGATCTGCCTTTATGCAAGGAAAGGAGATAGTGGTGTCCCACAATTCTTTGCGGCAAAAACATTGAAGTGACACACCATTCGCCTGTTCACGGAAACAACCGATCATCATGTAAACAATAACACGAGTTGGGATTCATGTATGAGCAGACAGGAGGATGAGTGTGAGAAACCTTTGTCAATGTGATGAGCATTACGTTTTATAACTGTTATACTGGTCGGCTATATTGCTTGTTTATGTCAATTCCAAAGTTGGTAGTGAATTAATATATTTCTCATTGAAGATGTGCTTTATGTAGTCCATCTTCAGATGATTGTAGTTTCACCACAGCAGACCCACGTCCATAACATGCGGCGTTGCATAATGACGTATCTTCGTGTAAGTGGAGCTGGATTCTCTTAACAGCGCAGTTGTCCTTTCCTAAGTCCTTATGATTTCTCCTTTCCATCTTTCCTTGACCTCGCGATGGGGTTAAGGTAAGTTAGTTAGGAAAGGACTTAGGATCTATTTTTTGGACAATTTGAATGGGGCTCTAGTCTCTAACTGAAGACTGTCTAGCTCCTCGCTCCTAACCCTTAACTCCTAGTCTCTCAAGGCCCTCGCTTCTAGTTTCCTACCACCCTAGTTCCTCGCTCCTAATCTCTCAAGCTCCTTGTTACTACCCCCTAGCTCTTAGTCACTACTTCCTAGCTACCAGTTCCTAGCTCCTGGCCACTACCTCCCAGCACCATGTTACTATCTGCTAGGTCCTCACACTTAGTCTCTCTAGCTCCTAGCCACTAGTTCCTAAACCCTAGCTCATAGTCTTTCTAGACCCTACCCACTACTTCCTAACCCCTAGTCTCTCTAGCTCCTAGCACTATGTCCTACCTAGGGTGGCCAGTAGGAGACAGTGTTTAGTTGGAAAAATAGGTTTCCTCCATCCAGCTGGAAGGTCAGTTCCACAGGTATTAGTATTTACTGATGTTTCTCTGTAAGTCATTAGCTGCTTGACTTCATGAATTAGCTAAACATTATATCCTGCTGTTTCCATGCCCACGCTTTGAAGTGTCATGTCTGAAACTCGTCTCTTGGAGGAGATGAGGAGATGGTCCTCGAAACCTGGGATCAGGGTCTCAGGTGGCAACCTTTCACCTCCTGAACCCCTGTAGGCATGGAGGTGACCAGCAAGAATCATGTGACCAGCGAGAATCATGTGACCAGAGGGAGTCATGTGACCAGAGGGTGGTTCTGTGTTAGCTCTGGATGTAATTTAGAAATCCCCTCTGCTGACGGTAAGGGTGGGGTCCCCTTCTCTCGCTCTCCTCTCCTCTCTCCCCATTCCCCCTCCTACCTCCTCCTTTCCTCCTCCTTCTCCTGGGGCCATCCCCCCTCTTCCAGACCAGGGTGGGGCTATGTTCTCACTCTCCTCCACACGCATCTCTCTCTCTCTCTCTCTCTCTCTCTCTCTCTCTCTCTCTCTCTCTCTCTCTCTCTCTCTCTCTCTCTCTCTCTCTCTCTCTCTCTCTCTCTCTCCCTCCCATCAGATCATCATGAACACATACCAGTGCACATAGCGTTGAGAGCGTTACGTAACTCCCTCACCGCGTCCCACAGTAACTGTATAAAACATATGCATCACATCCTGAGGCCGATGCTGCCACAGCTCAGCGGGGCCCAGACCCAGACTCACTGCGGTGACGCAACATGCCACAGCTGGACACAAGAGAGCAGGAACCACGCCACGCCCCGGCACATCCAGATGTTGAAACATTTTCATCTTATTATTTTGCTTTGGCGACACAGATGTTCATTTCCCATGTCGATACAGCTCTTTGACATTCTCTCCCTCTCAAAGAAGAGAGAGAGAGAGAGAATTTGAAGTACCGACCGGGTGATTCCCAGACTGTGAGGAGAGGAGTTGAGGAGAACATTGTGAGGAGGTGTCGTACCGACTCCTCCATAAAGCAGAACTCAAACACGAGCCGTTCTGCTCGTGGGCACTACGGTAGAGCTGTCTGAGGGTCCCAGGGTTCAGGGTCTCCACTTCCTGGATAATGACATCATCACGGAGCATGTGCAGAGGATACAAGTCCACAAGTCCAAGGAGAGACACACAACACACGCACAGCACATACGCGTGCAGGCAGTGCACAAACAGTCACACCCAGTAACAGAGAAACACACACAGAGTCCGGCTCATCTGCTAGCGATTAGCAGCCAGCCAGTGACAGCGAAATCACATGGGCTGGGTCCACATACTATCACCATGATGTATAGAGGGGAGGGGAGAGAGAGAGAGGGGGGAGACAGGAGGAGGGAAGGGATGGGGTGGGGGGTTGTAATACTGTCATACTGGGACATCAGTCATACTGATGTCCCAGTATGACAGACTGGGAGGAACTATCTCATACAACTTATCCTCCTCTCCTCCTAACATCTCCTGTCCTCCTTTTCTCCCCCCTCTTCTACTCTCCTCCTCTCCTCTCCTCTCCTCTTCTCTCGTCTCCTCTCCTCTCCTCCCACCTCCTTGGTTTGATGTACAACAAACACACACACTTATGATAGTGTTGGTAGGTATAAAAACAAACAGAAAGAGAGGGGAGAAAGAGAGTGAAAGAGGGAGAGAGGGAGAGAGAGAGAGGGTTAGAGAAAACCGGGAGAGAAAGAGACTTAGCCATAATACAAATCAGCTTATAAAAGAATATATTAAATAAATATTGTTCAAACTCGTCGTCATAGAGATAAATCGGAATAAATGTACTCACTGTGAAACAGGTGAAGTAGAGACAGTCTCACTTTTCCGTAAACTGTACCAAATAAAAAGACACCAGAAAAGAAACTCAACCCAAAATGTACAAATTCCAGTTTTCCCAAAGCTGTTCCCTATGAAAAAGAAATGGGGAAAGTTATATATGTAATCAATTGTGTTTCTGTTTTTTTTGTATTCTACAAGTAGTCTAGGGTGGAATATTATCCATTTGGATATATAGGTACTTGTTTTATGCATTATCTACTAATATATGTACATATGTACTGCTGTTTATTTCCATGGCAAAAAAGCTTTATTGAATTGAATTGAGAGAGAGAGAGAGAGAGAGGGGGGGGGGGGGGGAGGGAGAGAGAGGGGTAAAAGGGGGTGGGGGGGGCGTACCAGTCAGCGCAATGTTTGTAATGTGAACTGTTGTGCCTGTGTGTGTGTGTGTGTGTGTGTGTGTGTGTGTGTGCCTGTGTGTGCATGCCTGTGTGTGCATGCCTGTGTGTGCGTGCATGTGTGCGTGTGTGTGTGCGTGCCTGTGTGTGTGTGTGTGTGTGTGTGTACGTGTGTAGGGGAGGACCAGCTCTCAGGAGCAGAGAGTCATATCTGCAGAGCGTCGGGACGGAGCAGACATACAGATGGACCATTCATAAGAACTACAACAACAACCACTGCTGGACTACAATACAAACATCTGAAGAATACACTTCCCATCATGCAACACTTACGCAGCAGTGTGGAGCACCAGGGGGCCTCCCCGGCACATTCCCCCCAGAAAAAGTCCTCGACCCCAGGCTCAGATTCCAGGAGGAGCCCTTCTTTCTACCGGAGCTCCATGCTGAGGGGAGAATGTGGCAGTGGTCTGTACCTGCCAGAGGGAGCTCGTCTCTGGGCATGGATCCTGCTGTGGGCCCTGGTGGCTCCCGGGGCCTGCGGTCTGACAGCCGAGCATGAGGAACTGATTGTTGAGCTCCACAACTACTACAGAGGACAGGTGTCCCCATCGGCTTCAGCCATGATGCCCCTGGTAATACATGCATACACACACACACACACACACACATGCGCACACACGCCTGCACACACACACACACACACACACACACACACACACACACACACACACACACACACACACACATCCATACATATAGACTGGTGGTGTTCTGTGGACACGCACACACACAGGCATATACACACACACACATGCACACAGACACAGGCGTACACACACACACACACACACACATCCATACATATAGACTGGTGGTGTTCTGTGGACACGCACACACACAGGCATATACACACACACACGCACACAGACACAGGCGTGCACACACACACACACACACACACTTTTATAATTACTGTCGGCTGTCGGGCGTTTTGCACAAAAGGTTTTTCACTCACTGGTTATACTCACGTGTAAATTGTTAATTGACAATAAAAATACTTGAACTTGAACTTGAACACACACACACACACACACACATCCATACATATAGACTGGTGGTGTTCTATATTGGGTATATGTAAGGACATCAGTGTAATGTTTCAGGGGTTAAATATCTCTTCCATACGTGACATGACACTGTGCTGAAACAGCAGCTGTAGTTAGAAGTGAACTGGTTATATATTACAGCTACTCTAAGATCTGAGAGTTGGAAAGACAGAAGAAAAGAAAGAAAAGTACAAGAGAACAAGGGAGCTAAAAATGTAAACTAAACAACTTAAAAAGAACATCCCCTCCCTCTCTGCCCCTCCCTCCCTATGTTGCACTGCCATTGAGGAGTGTTGCACGTCACACAACTATGATTGACAGGCAAGACTTCCCAGAACCAATCAGGGAAGAGATGCCGTGATTGGTCAGAAATTAGCAGGGAGTGGTCAAAAATCTAAATGGACTACAGCACCTTTAAAAACTACAGAACATTTAAAGGTGCAATTGATATACATTTTCGACAAAAATATACAACCACAGAGCTATTAGAAAGGTGGGATCACTTTGTTGAAACAAATGTTTATCTCCGTGTCATCAGCGATCAAGAGTCTTCGTGGTTGCCAGTTCGTGTGGAAAAAAACAGGAAAATGGCAAATGGAGTTTGAGGGTAGGCCTAAGCCCCCGACTTCTCTGGTACACAGAGCAAGAATAGTAGTTGTAAAATAAATTCATTACTCTACCACAAAAGATTCATCACTTGACATGACTGAGTCTGTACCACTCCACTCGCCCATGAAATATGCAGGTTGTGCAACAAACTGGCGACCATTGGAATGGAATGGAAGGGGGGGGGGGGGGGAGAGAGACAGCGACATCAAGTGGCTGAATGTTTTCAATGGCCATCCATTGTAGCTAATCAGAACGGGTAGACCGACAGACAGACGGGCACACAGATAGACACAACTGAAAGATAAACGGTAGATAAACGGTTGACTGGATGTGAGGGAAGGAGGGAGGGAGAGAGAGAGAGTGGGAGAGAAAAGTAATACAACATGTTGAGTCCTCATTTTGGAAGGAATTTAGACCTTTATCAGTTTAACCCTCTCTCACTTTCTCTCTACCCCCCCCCCTCTCTCTCTCTCTCTTTCTCTATCCCTCTCTGTCTCTCATCCTCCCTCTCTCGCTTTTTAACCCATATTTAACCTGTTACAAACTGTGTGTGTGTGTGTGTGGTGTGTGTGTGTGTGTGTGTGTGTGTGTGTGTGTGTGTGTGTGTGTGTGTGTGTGTGTGTGCTGGGCAGGTCAGGACTGGATGTGTGTGTTCTGGTTCTGCTGGAGCGTGGAGGGGATGTACGGAGAAGGAAGAAGAGTAGGAGGGGGAGGAGGGAGGCCCATTTTAACCCTGTGAAGGCTAGCGTGTAGACTGTAGCTGTGTGCTCAGGCTAGGTTGTGTTAGCGAGGCAGGTTGAAGTCAGGTCAATCGTTAGCCTGAAGCTAAGATCTGGGGCTTAGCTTGTTATGCTGTGGTTATAACATCTCTCTTCCTGTCCCGCTGAACAAAGAACAATGTTACACACACTGAGACACACAGACACACACAGTTAACATTAGCATAGAGAGTTAAACGCACTGAAGGATTGCTAACCAATTACATATAACAACATATTTATGCATTATAACATATAAAAATCACATTGATTGTAAATTCCAAGTCTTTGTGTCATATCACACATATACATATAGTGTCATATCTGTAATCTAATCTGTAATCGAATCTGTAATCCAACCTGTGATATGATCTGTAATCTAACATGGAATCTAAACTTGAAATCTAATATGTAATCTAATTTTTAATCCTATCTCGAATCTAATCAGTAATGTTTTAGATTTGAGACTAAACTCTGGACTCAGAGAAGCATGTGAGGGCTGATCAAGCACCTCAGTCTTTCCCTGGTGAGGAGGAGAAGGAGCAGGAGATGGAGAGGGAGGAGGAGGAGTTGAGAAGAAGTTAGAAGAGGATGGGAGAAGGAGGTGAAGGAGGAAGAGGAGGGAAGGAAGAGAGATGTTAGGAGGAGGTGGAGGAGGAGGAAGAAGAGAATGGGAAAGGATGTTAGGAGAGGAGGAGGAGGAGGTGGAGGAGGAGGAAGAAGAGAACGGGAAAGGATGTTAGGAGAGGAAGAGGAGGAGGAGGGGAGAATATTTTAGGAGAGGAGGAGGAGGAGGGGAGAAGATGTTGGGAGAAAAGGAGGTGAGTTAGGAGAGGAGTTAATGAA
>PIJE02000058.1:442763-495699 GCA_002895965.2 Coryphaenoides rupestris
AGGACATCAGTCTGAGCTAATTACATCTTTGACCCGCCCCTTATCCACCAATAGAGCTCAGCGATTGGCCAGCTAGAGCAGAGCTTTTGTTGGTGGGAAGGAGAAGAGAGAGGGAGGGAGAGAGAGAGAGAGAGAGAGAGAGAGAGAGAGAGAGAGAGAGAGCGAGGAGTGACTGTGGAGGAGGGCTGATGTGTGTGTGGTTGAGACTCAGCTGTGCCCAAGAGATCCAGAGCACACAGAGATGGACGCCATGAATACCTGCTCCTCACACCACCACAGCATCATGGGAGGTGGAGTCTGCTTGGTGAAAGTGAGCCGGCAGCATGGGGACTGTAGTTTGTTTTGCAAAGAGCAGACAGAGCTATGTGAAGACAAAAGGAGCTAACCAGCTAACCAGCTGACGAACAACTATCCCTTCTCTCTCTCTCTCTCTCTCGCTCTCTCTCCATCTATCTTCTGCTCAGCTTCATCTTGCACTCCCCTCTGCACCTCTCTCCTCCCTCCATCCTCCTCTCTCCCTCTCTTCCCCCCTCCCCCTCTCTCTCTCTCTCTCTCTCTCTCTCTCTCTCTCTCTCTCTCTCTCTCTCTCTCTCTCTCTCTCTCTCTCTCTCTCTCTCTCTCTCTCTCTCTCTCTCTCTCTCTGGGGAAGCCATGGGTTGTCCTCTCTCTCGGAAAGAGGTGAGTTTGTGAATTTGCATGCATGTGAGAAGGAGAGAGATACCGAGAAAGAGTGAGAGAGGGGGTGAGAGAGTGTGAGGGGGAAAAGGAGAGGGAGAGAGAGAGAGAGATGGAGAGAGGGTGAGAGAGAGGGAGAGGGAGAGAGAGAGAGAGAGAGAGTGGTTGAAGGGGGGGGGGGGGTCCAGCAACAAAGATTTGATGTTTGCTAGGACGACCTGCTCGCATGCACACTCACATATATAGACACACATACACACACATGCAGACACGCACACACACACACACACACACACACACACACACACATGCACACACACTATACTCTGCAGTCCTGAGAAACTGGTATAAAGGCTAAGATGACTGTAGGCTATAGCTATTATCCCTGTGCTTCAGTGTATGTGCGTGTGTGTGTGTGTGTGTGTGTGTGTGTGTGTGTGTGTGTGTGTGTGTGTGTGAGCATGTGTGTGTGTGTGTGTCTGTCTTTCTGTCTGTAGGGACAAACTCTAGCAGACTAACTCGTATCACAGTGCTAACATCGTACTCACATAGTGCCATAGTATGAACATAGTACCACAGTACTAACATAGTACCACAGTACTTACACACTGACACAGGACTATCATAGTACCAACAGACCATGTGACTCCACTAGATTATACACATCACTACGTACATAAGAATAGAGGGATGTGGAGGAAGGAGAGACAGAAGGAAAAGAGATGAACAGAGAGAAGGAGAGATATGTGACACGAAGCGACAGAGAGAGTGTCAGTGACAGGAGAGAGAGGGTGAGGGGAGATAGAGAGAGATAAAGAGAGAGTGAGAGACATCTAGGAAGAGCTGTCTGACCGTGTTACGTCAAAATGAGAGCATGCATCTCTGTACTGTACAGCCTGCATCCATGCACATATGCACATATGCATATGTATGTATGTATGTATATATGTATGCATGTATGTATGTATGTATGCACGTATGTATGTATGCATATATGTATGTATGTATGCATGTATGCATGTATGCATATATGTATGTATGTATGTATGTATGTATGTATGTATGTATGTCTGCATGCATGTATGTATGCATGTATGCATGCATGTATGTATGCATGTATGTATGCATGTATGTATGCACATATGTATGCACGTATGTATGTATGCATGTATGTATGTATGTATGTATGCATGTATGTGTGTGTGTCCGTGTGCGTGTGTCCACGTGTGTGTGTGTGTACCCCAGGCCAGGCAGTCAGGGTGTAAAAGCTCCAGTGGAGAGCAGAGGTTACAGGCTGACCTACATACAGTATGCTAACGCTAAAAGCTACTCTCATACTGCATGCTACTGCTTACATCTCCCTCCCATATAGCATGCTAACGCGAACACCTACTCTCATGCTGCATGCTACCGCTAACCGCTAACACATCCCACTCATACATCATGCTAACGCTAAAACCTACTCTCATCACGTCCCTCGCACACGGTTCATGGGGCGAATTGTCGCGTGCCACACACCTCTGAAATGTTAAATCCACATCCCCCCCACGTCAGGAGGACTATAAATTCCATGGCCGTACATGGAATGTCTGTGCACTTCACAAATGACAGATCACAGCAACATCATACTCCATGCTAACGCTAACATCTGAACTCATGCAGCATGCTAACGCTACTGCTAACATCTCCAATCATACTGCATGCTACCACTACGGCCAAATCCAGCCTAAAAATAACTACTCTTTGAAAGTTACTTCTGTTCAGTAAAATATCATCATTGTTATGACCTTGTGCCTATTCCTTATATTTTTCTAACACTCCATATTTTCAGGTTAAAGGTCACAACCCCTCCCATCACCGACACAGAGAGGAGCTTCACTTCCTGGATGAGTATGGTCAGCCAATCGCAGTTCATGTGGAGGACAGGAGGGGGCGCGGCCACAGGAAGCGGCATACTGACTACGCAGTGGAGAGACAGTTGAACACCCTGAGAGCCATGGGGCTGGTGACGAGAGACGATGCCCACAGAGACCACTATGGGTAGGTCAGCTAGAGAGACCACTATGCGTCTGGGTAGGTCAGCTAGAGAGACCACTATGTGTCTGGGTAGGTCAGCTAGAGAGAGACCACTACGTGTCTGGGTAGGTCAGCTTGAAAGACCACTATACGTCTGGGTAGGTCTGCTAGAAAGACCACTACGTGTCTGGGTAGGTCAGCTTGAAAGACCACTATACGTCTGGGTAGGTCTGCTAGAAAGACCACTACGCGTCTGGGTAGTTCAGCTAGAGAGACCACTATGTGTCTGGGTAGGTTGGGTAGGTCTGCTAGAAAGACCACTATGCGTCTGGGTAGATCAGCTAGAAAGACCCACTACGCGTCTGGGTAGGTCAGCTTGAAAGACCACTATACGTCTGGGTAGGTCAGCTAGAGAGAGACCACTACGTGTCTGGGTAGGTCTGCTAGAGAGAGACCACTATGCGTCTGGGTAGGTCAGCTAGAGAGAGACCACTACGTGTCTGGGTAGGTCAGCAAGAGAGAGACCACTACATGTCAGGGTCGGTCTGCTGGAGAGAGACCACTATGCGTCTGGGTAGGTCAACTAGAGAGACCACTACGTGTCTGGGTAGATCAGATAGAAAGACCACTACGCGTCTGGGTAGGTCAGCTAGAGAGACCATTACGCGTCTGGGTAGGTCTGCTAGAGAGAGACCACTACGTGTCAGGGTAGGTCTGCTAGAGAGACCACTCTGCGTCTGGATAGGTCAGGTTTAGTTAGGTCAGCTAGAGGACTACAGGTCTGGGTAGGTCAGCTAGAGAGAGGGCTACAGGTCTCAGTAGGTCAGGACTGCGTAGGTCAGCTAGAGAGAGGGCTACAGGTCTCAGTAGGTCAGAACTGCGTAGGTCAGCTAGAGAGAGGGCCATAGGTCTCAGTAGGTCAGGACTGGGTAGGTCAGCCAGAGAGCGAGGGCTGACTTGGTCAGTTAGAAGGAGGGCTAGGGGTATCTGATAGAAACTTCTGAAAGCAACTGGAGTGGTCATCTCAGATCCAGCATTCCTACCATGTTACCGCAGAACTTCTGTGCACAGATGAAACAGAGCCTGGGCCAGAAACGAAAAACTGAAAGGGATAAGGTTATGCAATGTTTCCCACTTTATTATGGAGATTTTCCTGGCAAGAAGGATTGATTTGATAACTTAGACACTTTGTCTAAGAACGTCGGTGTCCAGACAGGATGTTTTAGCTTGTCTTCCCACTGGCTACAGGAAAGTTGATTTTGCCAGTTCTGGCCGAGTTTGTGTTTGTGTATACAGATCCCAGCACCCAGCAACATGATTGGTAAAAAAAAATAAGTCAAAGATTTGAGCTAGTCTGCAGGAGTAGTAGTTGGGTCACATATGAAGAGTTAGGTTAAACAGGTTCAGTATAAGACCAGCTCCAGGCACTTGGATAACATTTTCCACTTTAAAGGTCATTCTGGTGTCTTTTTTCTAAACTGCTTATCAGTGCTCAGAGAAACCTACCTTCAGAACAGGTAAAGGGATGCTGCATCATAACATGATCAAGGTTTAGTGCGCTTCTGGACGGTTGAATACCTCTAGGAAATTATCTGGCAACTTTGTGAAATAACAAACTTCACACTCCATAGACAATACTACGGTCACATGACCAGATCACCTGAGATGTACTCTGATCACATCATGATGACCCCTGAACTCTGCCAAGCCAATGACTACCGGCCCAGCATGCCAGCTGACCAGCCCTTGGCCAATAGCTACCTGCCCACCGTCTCCTACAGCCTGGACCACCTGGACAGACTGGACTATCAGGTACCACCTCTGTCTGTCTCTCTGTCTGTCTGCCTGTATGTCTGTCTGTCTGTCTGCCTGCTTGCTTGCCTGCCGGCCTGCCTGTCTGTCTGTCTGTCTGTTATAATAAGTGTGGTAGTGTGGTGTAGTCCTGGTATGTGATGTAAATGTTTGTTTTCTCTCAGGGTGCTCACAGCTCACCCTACCAACCCAATTCAGAGAACTGTCTGGTTGGCTGCTACAGCACAGAGAAAATGGGACCAAACCACTTTCACAGACAGGTAGAGCACCTATTCCAAACACAGAGAACAGAGCTCTCATCCCTTCATCAAGCTCTCATCCCTTCATAGAGAATATAACACTCATTCCTTCCCAGATAACAGAACTCTCATCCCTTCATAGAAAACAGAACTCTCATGCCTTCATAGAGAACAGAGCTCTCATCCTTTCATAGAAAACATAACTCTCATGCCTTCATAGAGAACAGAGCTCTCATCCTTTCATGGAGAACAGAGCTCTCATCCCTTCATATAGAACAGAGCTCTCATCCCTTCATATAGAATAGAGCCCTCATCCCTTCATAGGGAACAGAACTCTCATCCCTTCATAGAGAACAGAAATCTCATCTCTTCATAGAGAACAGAACTCTCATCCCTTCATAGACAACAGAACACTCATGCCTTCATTGAAAACAAAGCTCTCATCTCTTCATCTCCAGGTCAACTTCAGCGCCCCCTGGAGTGCGGACCGGTCGCTCGGCTACCTCCCACTCAGTGAGCTGGACAGCGGGTTGGGCTGTGGGCCCGACAGCCCCCAGCACCACCACCACCAGATGGTGCTCTCGGAGGCGGAGACCGACGCTGTGTCGTCGCTCCCAGGCCACACCCCCTCCTCCCCGGGCTCCTCCCCGTCATCAGAGTCCCTCCTCTCCTCGGAACCCAGTGACTCTGGCTTCCATAGCGTTAGCACGGGGGAGTTCCGTCGGTTCCACAAGATGCACGGGGGCCACGCTCACAGACACGTCCCTCCTCACCGCCCAGGCCACTCCCCTCGGGAGCAGAGAGGACGCTGGGATCTGGAGTCCATCCCCGAGACGACGCAGGTGAACCAGGCCTCCCATTGCACTGTGGGTAACAGCGTGACGACCACGGTGCAGTTCCACAGGGCGGAGAAGAGCCCCACCCTCCCCCGCCACCACCCCCCTTCCAACCTTGCACTTGGTAAGAACAAAACATTTTGTTAGTAGCATAGCTCATAGCACATAGCTTTGGGATATATCTTTATCCTAATTGCTGAATGGCTAAGTAATTGTCCTTTTTTCATTTAACATCTCTATGTCTGTGATCTTCTCCAGGCTGTCGCACCGAGCCCTGCCAGCGGAGGGTGCTGTGGTTGGAACAGCAGCAGCATCATCGGAGGGGCGGGACCATAGACACACCTGGGAGAAGCCAAACCCTGATGGATCTGAGTGACAGGCAGCGTCCGCGCAGGGCCAGCCACCCTAACATGAACCAGACCAGGCCCCCAGGGACCATCAACACAACCCTGGAGCCCCGGAGCAGAGCCAGCTGCCCCAGTCCAGACCGGCCCACTCCACCATGCATCCAACTCAACTCACTCCAACTACACACTCCTCCCGGGGGGAGGAGTATGGAGGAGTGGGAGGCACGATGGAGGAGCAGGGAGGAGGAGGACTCCCTCTCTAAGAGCCCTGGCTCCGCCTCAAGTCGCACATCCAACAGCCACGGCGTTCAGACCCTCGGCAATGGAACCGGCAAACCCAGGAGCACCAACGGGCCGCTCTACAGCACGCTGGCGGTAGCTCCCCATTCCCCCGCTCCCCCCGCTCCCCCCACTCCCCCCGCTCCCCCGCTCCCCCCACTCCCCCCACTCCCCATCCTCCCCCCGCTGCAGACAGTCCAATCAGAAGGCAGTTAGGAACCAGTTGCTCCGAGCCCGGGCCTCCCGATTGGCCAGGGAGCGCAGTGAGGTCACGACGGATGAGGAGGTGCGAGGAGAAGGAGGCGCAGGAGGAGCAGGCTCGGAGGAGGAGCGCCACTGGGCGGGGCGCTACTGGAGTCGTACCGAGCGGCGGCGCCACGCAGCATTGTCACGGCAACACCGCGAGCGGAGGGTGAGCGGGGCCGAGGAACAGGGCGGTGGGGGTCAGGGGTCGTCCTCCTCCCAGACGGTCCTCGAGCTGAGTCACATGAAGCAAAACCGCCTGCGCCACAGCAAGCTGCTCGACGATTGGACAACTGTGGAGGAGCTGCTGTCACATGGGACCCGAGTTGAGACAGACAGCCAGCTCTGTCGAAGCCCTCTGCTATCTGTTACTACTGTCTGACAGATCCGAACTCTGCTGTCTATCCTAACTCTGCTATGTTACCACTGTCTGACAGGTCCTAACTCTGCTATGTTACCACTGTCTAACAGGATCAACTCTGCTATGTTACCACTGTCTAACAGGATCAACTCTGCTATGTTACCACTGTCTGACAGGTCCTAACTCTGCTATGTTACCACTGTCTGACAGGTCCTAACTCTGCTATGTTACCACTGTCTGACAGGTCCTAACTCTGCTATGTTACCACTGTCTGACAGGATCCTAACTCTGCTGTTACAACTGTCTGACAGATCCTAACTCTGTTATGGTATCTCTGTCTGACAGGATCCTAACTCTGCTATGTTACCACTGTCTGACAGGATCAACTCTGCTATGTTAGCACTGTCTGACAGGTCCTAACTCTGCAATCTTTTCCTGCTGTCTGAATGGTCCTAACTCTGCTATCTGTTCCTACTGTCTGACACATCCTAAAGCCTAACTCTGCTGTCTGTTGTGCTTTCTGACATCTGCACCATAGACATATATACATATACTGCACTGACTGCTTCAGCCCATTGCTCATCAACATTGCCGCCATATTGGAGAGGCCAAGACTGGCCTGTAAACACATACATTTGAATGGGGGAGCTGTGGTTTTCCTGGATAAAAAGCACGATAATGTTTACATTGTTCGTTTTTATATTAATATATAGATACAGTATATAGATCATAAATCACATATATATATAATCTCTCTCTATATATAATGTATATATATATACTATATATACACTATATAAAATTGTTTACTTGTAGGCCTATGTGTTTACAGGCCAGTCTTGGCCTCTCCGACATGGCAGCAACGTTGCTGTATGACCCAAAGGCTAATGCGACGTCTCTGTATGTCTATGGTCTGCGCCGTGTCATCTGTTACTACTCTGTGATCTGTAGTCTGCCAGTACTGTCTCGAGACGCCCTCACAAGGCTAACCTAGATGCGATGTGATTGGTGCAGCCAAGACACAACCAGCACAGTAGACAAAATGATCCAGGGTGTCTGGGCACGGGAAGGACAAGGAGCTTGTAATCAATAATCAGTAATCGAGAACGGAAATCCGCTTAGCAGTCATGTGAAGAATTGTGTGTTTCCATTCGGAAAAACGTGTTCTGTACAAAGATGTACAATGCACGCCAGTGTAAGAGAAAGATATTTTTAAAGGAAGGGAGGGAAGTTGTTTAGGTTCAGGGAACTGCAACATACTTTTATTTTTATTGCCTGTGTTTTGAAGACAAGGCAAAAGAGTTGACCTCTGTGGATATAAGTACTATATTTGATAAACCACGTGCATGTGTGTGTGGGTGCGTGTGTGTTTGTACGTATGTATGTGCGCGTGTATGTGTGAACAAACACCTTGTTGCTTGTGCTCTGTACTACTGTGTTAACCTGGTCAAGTGTTGATGTACAATCAAAACTACAATCATTCATCACTAGAGCCCTGAGTAACACAGAGCTAGCACTTTATATATGAGCTAGCATTTAGCATATCCACCTTAGCTAACAGCTAACTGTGTGACATACCGAGATGAACCCAGCTGAGCCAGTGCTGTAGTAAAGTAACTTTAAAGGAATTGCAACTAATACGTGAACTTTACAAATCAAGTACTTTAACTCTACAGGTAAAGTAACTTCCAACTGATAAGTTAACTTTGCTAATGTTCTACGAATCAGGGTAATATCTCCACACATCGGATACGGTTCACGGTCGAAACACTGTGTTAAGTCCACCAATAGGTTTGTTTCACATAAGACTGTATACCAGAAACTCGTACATCTAAAGCTATAGTTGTATTATGGGATGTATCAAACCATTTTTTTTGTTTGAAGAACATCCATGATATTAACGCTATTTTACAATTTTATGCTTTGTATGCTGTTGGGTTTGTAATATATACAATTGTGGATATAAAATTCTGTTTGACCCGCCAGGAACCAAAGCATGTGGACAGTATCCATCCACATCTCAGAGAACCAAAACATCGTCTCTGTGCATCTCAGAGCAGAACCAGTAATATCAGTGTCTCCATGTCTCAGAGTAGAACCAGTAACATCACTGTCTCCGTGTCTCAGAGCAGAACCAGTAACATCACTGTCTCCATATCTCAGAGCAGAACCAGTAACAATCAGTGTCTCCACGTCTCTGAGTAGAACCAGTAACATTGTCTCCACGTCTCAGAGTAGATCCTTACACTTTTAACCCCATCAGCATCTGCATGTTATATCCATATTGTAGTAAATGTATGCACCCCACACCGCACTAGTGATCAGCAGTAGTTCACTTGTGGCTACCAATCATTCGTATGTACATGTACATACAGGAACTTTATGAGACCCTGCTAATTATGTTTTGGTATCAAAACTGCACCATCACATATCTCGAGTCCGTTACCCCATCGGGCCGCCCTGTGAGTGGGGTCCGGAGCCACCGGTTGGAACCACTACTCGAGAGGGTCAGCCCAACACCTTGTCGTTAGTAGCACACTGATGATGTCACAAAGGTGTCTGACGGCAGTTGCTAGGTAACTGTCGATGCATGCAGAAGAGATGGTTGCTATGGTGATGCGAGGGAGATGGGGAGGGTCGTCACGGAAACGAGAAGGTTGATCTGCTGTAATAAAACTGTGAATCAAGAGACTCATTGTGCTGTAAGGAATGAACTCCACACAATACAAAATATTCTATCCGGTCCTGCCGACCTGGAATCCAAACATGTCTCACGTCGCCCTCTGGTGGTCATTTACATACCATCTCTCAACTCTCACAAGCTAACGTTGCTGAAAAAAAGCCAGACCACGCTTCCACAACTGTGTGAAAGATTTAAATGATTAATAACATAAATAATATAGAAATATTACATATGTATAGAAATGGATAACAGTATCATGATTTGTTAACCACATTTTCCTGAATTTAGAATAGATTCTACTTTTTGGTGTATTTTACATGAACCCTAACCACGCCATGTTGAATGGTTAGGTAAGGGTTCAAGATTCATGATTTGGGTTATGTTAGAGCTGTGATAGGTCAGGGTTAGGCATAGGTCAAGATTATGGCTATGATAGGTTAGAGTTCTGTTAGGTCAGGATTATGTTAGGTCAAGATTTGTGGTATGTTAGGTTAGGGTTAGGGCTATGATAGGTCAAGCTTTGGGCTGATAGGTCAGTGTTATGTTAGGTTAGGGTTAGGTCATAGTTAGGGCTAGGTTAGGTCAGCATTATATTCAGGGTTAGGGCCATGTTAGGTCAGGTTTATGTTCTGGGCTAGGGTTATGTTAGGTCAGGGTTATGTTCTGGGTCAGGATTATGTTCAGGGTTAGGGCCATGTTAGGTCAGGTTTATGTTCTGGGCTACAGTTATGTTCTGCCCTGTTCTTCTATGCTGTTCAACATGAAAATATGTCACGTTGAGAAAGACATGTTCTGTTGAACGCTGCACTAACCAGAATACACCTCCACCGTTGCCATGGTGACGATCCCCAGAAGTACAGGGTCAGCCAGTAAAAATCACAAAACACATGCGTCCCCAACAAATTTATTCTATAAAACAAAAGATTGTAGCAAACATACAAACAAGTGCTTTGACAGCCATTTCCCCTCTGACATCTCCACTGGGCCAGAGGGTGTTCCCAGCTCAAAGATTCTGGGTTTGAACCTCAATGTCTGAAGTCTACCTGATGACAATTTTCCTGGTTCTATACAAATTGAAACTTCACTACACACTCCTACCATGAATGAAGCAGCAGCAGTTTTACATGCTGTTCAAATATTCCCTTACACCATCTTTAACACGCCATACAGAATGATAATGGCTACAGCATTTATTGAATAATAACACTAATATTTTCATATTAATATTTCATCGATCTAATTTCATACAGTACATGCATTTCTTTCTTCTTACGCTGCATATTTATGCTGTCATATTTCAGACACAGCTGTATGTATTCTCTATTGCGTCTCTACTGCGACACAAACTTCCCTATCAGAGAACAATAGTCGTAAGTCTTCATCAAAATGTAAACTAAGTAGTTCTTGTAAAACAAGATGTGTTGTGGAATCTGTCCCTTTCAATTCCTCTTATAAACCCAGGCAGCGTGGTGTCCTGATAAAGTTCTGTCCCCACTGGTCGTAACCCATCTCTCCTTACATGCTGTGTGTACCAATGTAGCTTCTAAAATCTCTCTCACACACACACACACACACACACACACGTGGGTTAGAAGCACACAACTTCAAACCTCTGAAGTGATTTATACGTTTGCTTTAGCAATGCTGTTGAATGCTTTTTGGGCTAATAAGGCTTCAGTTTGGTCAGACGGGGATATTCTGCCCTCTAGTGGTCACACATGGATTAAGGTGCTTTAAAGCTCTATTCCACAGTTCTTCATTCTCCTTTAAACACGTAGGATTAAATCGAGATTAAATGGATATTACGGTAGAGATATAAAAACACATAGTGATGCAGTAAAATATAATGCCATGATAAAAGAAGGGATATAGAGGGGATATATATAGCAAGCAGATATATCAGTTACATGATGACGATAAAAGCATTCCATGTGTACGATGCTTTAGCACAGAATATAATATTGGATACTATGCGCCGGTCCTATGACTTCCAAACCATTTTGGAGACCGGACGCACCACGCAGCGCCAACTGACGGTGCCATCCATTGCTGCGCGTTATATGAAACACAGAACACCTGAAATCAAATCTGCCGTCGTATGTTGGTTTTTTCCGACTACGCGATGCTACTGCAGTCTGTGGTTCATCTGGAGTGCAACCGTCTTCATGTTTAAACCTGTTTTTTCCTCAATGGATTTAAATTTTAAACCAGGTTTTGGTTGACGTCCAACTTCCAACACTTGAATTGTAGCATCCGTTATCAAGGCAACAAATGACGGTATCGATAAGACCAAAAGAGATCTTTTGGTAATATGCACAGATGTCATATATAATATTATATATGATTGCATATTACATAACATTGTGTATTATATATAGGTCTCAGGCATCTTAGTTGTATCATGTGCTTTGTACTGACCAGCTTCAAAATCCCAATATTAACACTAAACTTCTATTAAAGTTATTTAATAAATGTTATTAATGAAAAGGAAGCTAAATGCTTTTATTTATGCTTAAGGTAGCTATCTAAATGCCTTTATTAATGTGAATGTTTGCTATAAAACGGTAGCTAGCCAATCCCTTTATAGCTGTAGGTGCTGCTATATACTGACAAGTACGTAGTCAAGTATATACACTTCCATATACTTGTAAACAGTATACTACTACTACTGGTACTCCACTAAGGTGCCACGATAAAGTGTCTGCTGTGTGTGCGTGTGTGTGTGTGTGTGTGCGCGTGTGTTACCCCTCCCCCTCCATCTCTCTCAGGTCGTGTTTCACCAGAAACTCTTTGATGGTTGGCTGGTTGTCAGGCTCCGACCACTGCTCCTCCAGCTGCTGCAGAAGCCCCTCCCACTGCCGCTTGTCTCTTCCTGTTTGCCATGACAACCGAACCACAGCCCTTAGCAACTGCACCAGGAGTGGGTGCGGCTTGGCAATGAGCAGAAGAGGATTTTCATTGGCTGAGCGGAGGTTGTCTGTGGTTGCGAGCGGTGCGATGGTTTGTGTGGGGTGTGGCCCATCACCAATTGGGTGTGGGCTATCCTCCAGGGGGGGTGGCTTGTCCTCTGAGCTGTTGTCTGGGTGTGGAGGCGGGGCTAGGAGGCGGAGGGCACCATCACAGTGTTCCTGAGCTTCCTCCAGCTGGTCCACCTCCTGGAAACAGCTGGCTAGCGCCACCAGGGTGAACAGCCAATGGGAGGAGGCAGGGGGCATGGCCAACGTAGTGGGAGGGGCCTGAGGGGGGCCCAGCTTGGACTGAAGTCTCTTAGCGTTGAGGAGCGGACCGAGCGCCTCCTGGTACCGTCCAACCCTACAACAACCACAACATGAATAAGTTAACACACATTGTCAAGTAGGGTTGATTCACCGGTGTCCGAAAAGCCATGTGATAGTAGGAGAATGACGGGTGATGTGGGGTTATTGTAAACATTCAGAATTATCATGATGTTGCATGATAGTAAGTTTATCATATCCATTTAATGATATGTTATGATTCAATTATTGAGAAACATTATGTGTTCATTATGTGTGTATTACCATGTGTATAGTCATTGGGTATATAATGCCAAGTATATCATATGCCTGGATAAGCACTCAGTCTCAAAGGTTGTAGTTCTCCCCTGAAACCACCAGATGGGGCTCTAAGTTTAGGGGTTGTGGCGCATGTACTTTTGAACGTCAAGGTCATCTGAGGGTATAAAAGGAGCAAAGCAAGTGAATGTGCATTCAGAGTCCCCTAGAGAGCAAGAGAAGGACGCCCTCAAGACGCAGAAAAAGAAGCGCAAGAAATCTCCGGACATTTCTTTCTTGTTATTTCTTAGGACTCGGCAAGATAGAACTTAGTCGTTTGCGGCGAGTGAACACTTAGGCTATTTCTCCAGTTCGGAATTTGGCTATCTCTCCAGTTTAGATTCGGCTATCTCTCGAGTTTAGTTTTAGGCTATCTCTCCAGTTTAGTTTTAGGCATTGTTTTCGACGGTCCATCGAGGGGAAGATGCATCCGCAGTCCAACGGGACCGTGAAGCTTCCCAGCTTTATTTTAATAATATTATCGAATTAGATTAGAGGAGGCCAAAAGGACCGCAGCTTCAGCGGTTGCTGAAGCAAAACCCGGGTGTGGGAGGAGTTCGGGGAGGCCATGGAGCAGGACTTTCGGTTGGCCTCAAGGAGGTTCTGGCAAACTGTCCGGCAACTCAGGAAGGGAAAGCCGGGCTTGGCTCAGGCTGTGCTCAGTCAGGGAGGAGAACTGCTGACCCAGACTGAGGATATTGTCGGGCGGTGGAAAGAACACTTTGAGGAGCTCCTGAACCTGACCAGTACGTCCTCTGTGGAAGAGGCAGAGTCTGAAGACTCGGGGGAAGTCTCACCCATATCCTTGGTAGAGGTCACTGAAGTAGTCAAAAAGCTCTTCAGTGGCAAGGCGCCAGGTGTGGATGAGATTCGCCCTGAGATGCTGAAGGCTCTGGACATTGTCGGGCTGTCGTGGCTGACACGCCTAGTCAATGTAGCGTGGAGGTCGGGGACAGTACCTGTGGAATGGCAGACCGGGGTGGTGGTCCCCATTTTCAAAAAAGGGGACCGGAGGGTGTGCTCCAACTATCGGGGTATCACACTGCTCAGCCTCCCCGGGAAAGTTTATTCCAGGGTGCTGGAAAGGAGGCTCCGGCCGATTGTCGAACCTCAGCTCCAGGAGGAACAATGAGGATTCCGTCCTGGCCGTGGAACAGTGGACCAGCTCTTTACCCTCGCAGGGTTGTTGGGGGGCGCATGGGAGTTTGCCCATCCAGTCTACATGTGCTTTGTGGACTTGGAGAAGGCTTATGACCGTGTCCCCCGGGGAATCATGTGGGGGGTACAACGGGAGTATGGGGTACCGGGGCCGTTGGTACGTGCCATTCGGTCCTTGTACGAACAAAGTGCGAGCTGCGTCCGTATTCTCGGCACAAAGTCAAGCATGTTCTCAGTGGGTGTTGGACTCCGCCAAGGTTGCCCCTTGTCACCGGTCTGTTTGTGATCTTCATGGACAGAATCTCAAGGCGCAGCCGAGGTGAGGAGAGTGTCCGGTTTGGGGACCTCAGAATTGCATCTCTGCTCTTTGCAGATGATGTGGTTCTGTTGGCTACATCAGACCGTGACCTCCAGCGTGCACTGGGGCGGTTTGCAGCCGAGTGTGAAGCAGTCGGGATGAGAGTCAGCACCTCCAATCTGAGGCCATGGTTCTCTGCCGGAAAACAGCGGAGTGTTCCCTCCGGGTTGGGAGTGAGTTGCTGCCTCAAGCGAAGGAGTTCAAAGTATCCCAGGATGTTGTTCACGAGTGAGGGCAAAATGGAGCGGGAGATGGACAGACGGATTGGTGCAGCGTCTGCAGTGATGCGGGTGCTGTACCGGTCCGTTGTGGTGAAGAGGGAGCTGAGCCGGAAGGCGAAGCTTTCGATTTACTGGTCCATCTACGTTCCAAACCTCACCTATGGTCACAAGCTTTGAGTAGTGACCGAAAGAATGAGATCGCGGATACAAGCGGCCGAAATTAGTTTCCTCCGCAGGGTGGCTGGGATCAGCCTTAGAGATAGGGTGAGGAGCTCAGACATCCGGAGGGAGCTTGGCGTAGAGCCGCTGCTCCTCCGCATCGAAAGGAGTCAGCTGAGGTGGTTCAGGCATCTGATTAGGATGCCCCCCGGGCGCCTCCCTTTAGAGGTTTTCCGGGCACGTCCAACTGGGAGGAGACCCCGGGGAAGACCCAGAACTCGCTGGAGGGATTACATATCTCGTCTGGCCTGGGAACGCCTCGGGACCCCCCAGGAGGAACTAGAGAGTGTGGCTGGGGAGAAGGAAGCCTGGGGGGCCCTGCTTAGCCGGCTGCCACCGCGACCCGACCCCGGATAAGCGGATGAAAATGGATGGATGGATGGATTAGAGGAGTTTGTTTGTGCTTTTGGCGAAGGGGGTAGAGACCCTGGTGAGTAGAGAACCTTATCTAAACCTGCGTACTATCCTTCCCCCCCCCCAGCCGAATAGACCGAGACCCGTCCCGGTCGTTTTATTTTGGTTTGTTTTTTCTTTTCCATTATGCCGGTATCAATTTAATTATATTTAATATTATTATAACATTCTTATCAGTTTCTCGCTACACAGTCGCTTATAAATAGCATAAATTCCGGCAATATTAACTGCGTCACAGGTACGGCTCTCTGGGCCTACACACACACACACACACCTATTGACCTGATAACCCTTCAATATAGTTTTTCCCTCCTTTTTCCCTTTATTATAAGTTGTGCCCATAATGTACTGGTGTTTACTATGGGTATAATATGTAGTCATGTGTTATATTAGTCTATCTCTTATGATTTTATTACCCCCCCCGAAAAGACTAGGTTTAGTTCATAGGTTTTTTATTTTTTTTATTTTCCATTCTGCCATGTTTCTATTTACTTATGCTTATAACAGGTAATCATATTTAATATCGTTCTGTATCTCTTAAAATAGCATCCCCTCCTTATGCAAGAGGTGGTATTTTATGTTACTTTGGTAAGTTTAATTATAATTTTAATTATTAATATTTCTTTTTTCCTTCCCCTGTTACTCCATAACCATTCCTCATGATATGTCCTAAATGCCTTAGGGTGAGAAGGTTGAGGGTATTGCTTTGGACTATTACATTTATCATATTCCATTTAATCATATTCACTATAATTATAACATGTTTTGCTAACTTTTTGCTATGCATTGTGCTGTTCCCCTGCTAAAGCCCTGCAATAAAAATTATCAAGTAATTGATGAATAGATTCATGTGGACATTTGATCATTGCCGGAGGTGAAAAGATTCAAGAGTGTTTATGATAACACATGGTTCTAAGAGGTTACTTTGGTCCCTTTATATAAAACATATCCCTAGGGCTAGATATATCCAAGCCTTTAAATAATACCTAGCAAACCAACAAGAGCCCAGATCCCAGGGGAGAGCTGCCATAACGAACGTGATCAGAGCCGTGGCTCAGAGCCAGGGTTATGCCTTGGGCCGCCGCACTGAAGCAAGCGGGGTAGACGTTCGGACGATAAGGTAGTTAGGGGCTAGGCGTGTCTCCCCCACGACCTGTTAACAACCGTTACTGGACAACAGGTTTCGCATCACCTCCGTTAGAGGAGGCTAACCGACGGATCTAACAACATTAACACAGACATTACCACAACAACACACAGTACACCCTGCTCAACCTATGTGACCACAACAACAACAACAACAACAACACGAACAGTGTTGCGACCTGACGAGCAGCTGGCCGGTCTGCAGGTCCGGCAGGTAGAAGAAGAGAAGTACGCAGGGCGTGGCCCGCAGCGCGTCCAGGGAACACAGGTGAGACAGGTACTGCTCGAATGCCCGGCTGCGCCTCGCTATCGTCTCTGCTGTGAAGTTGCGCCGCAGTTTCTTCCCTAGCAACCAGACACAGACACAGGGTCATGCACCGAGGGGGCCACATAATGGAGGTTGCGGTTATGACGTCAATGTTATTATAAACTGCTGTGTGTCATTGTCTGATGTACACATATTCATCTCTCTCTTTCTCGCCCTTACGTGGGAAGCAGACTCCATGCATCTGGTCTCCATGGTTACGTCGCAGGGTGGTGTGGAGGCGCTGGAAGTCAGAGTAGCGTCTGGTGATGACAGCTGGTGTCTTGTCACTACCACCCGCCTGCACCACATGGATGGTGTAGAGCTACATACACACATTAACAAACACACACACAAACACACACTATCAATGTAATGTCACCAACATCCTCAGAGATAACAAGTTTTTCCACCATGACGACTAACTTAAGACGCCCATCCGTGGCCCATCCCACATCCCGTTCCCTGTCCCAGGAACCGTGTCACAGCTGAGTCTGCTCTCCCCAGGGTGCTAGACCCCCCGCTGGAAGCACGGGGGGTGGGGCGGGTGGCAGGTGGTAATGCAGCCGTCAGCCCCCACACACTGTGTGATCCAGTGGGCTGAATGGGCCACCGGGTGGCTCTGGTCTCTTCTTACCACGTATTTAGCCGAGCCGTCCACGACCACGCTGGCATCTGTCGCCTCAAACAGCAGCACGTCCGAGCGCCCCCTGCTGGGCGAGACCGGGAGCACGCCCCCCCGAAGCCCCCGCCAGCCATCCTGCAGCAGACGCGTCATGGGGGAGGGGCTTAACGAAGACACGCCTACCGGACTGGTCTCTGATTGGAGGACGGTAGAGATTAGCGGTGATGAGAGGCAGACAGAGACAGAACGGTGGGCGTCTCCTCACCTGAGCTGCTGGGACCCTCCTCCATGGACTCGCCCAGGAAGTCAGAGTCGCTGTCTATCCCTGAGCCCTCCTCCTCTCCTCCATCCTCTCCTCCTCCACCGTCGAAGCACAGCATCCCACCCAGTCGCTCCGACACACACTCCTCCTCTTCGGCTAGCTCCGCCTCCCATCGCTCCTCCTCCAGCCCATCCACTTCCTGTTCACTTTCTGGTGGCTGAGGCTCCGCCCCCTCACCCTCCTTGAAGAGTGAGCGCTTCAACCGCTCCAGCAGGCGAGACGCCATCAGCCTCCTGACCACCAGGGGGGGCTAGAGGACACACCAGGGTACAGGCCAACATCAGTGGCTTTCATATAATTATATAGTTTAATAGAATGATACAGGGTTTAATATTATACAGTCTGGTTTAAGTAGACAGGAGACTGATTTCCTCCTCTCTATAACACGTTGACATTACCAAGTCCCCAACATATAATAATAAATATAATATAAATATAATAAATAATATTGGTTTATGGATTGATTGATTAGCACACTGTTGAAGCGTCCTGCAGCATTATTGTAGTGGTGACCAGTTGAGGTCGTTAGCAACCAGGTGAGGTCATTAGCAATCAGGTGAGGCCGTTATTAACCAGGTGCGCTTGTAAAACACAATAGGACACGCCGCCGCCCCCCCCCAAAGGGGACAATGTTGTGTAAGGTCTTTGAGCAGCTGCAGTGTGTGAGTCATGTGAACAGGCAGCGCTTGAGAGTTTGCAAATGTCCCAGAACAATACACACTCAGCTCCATCCTAACTTCTTGCATGCTGGAAATGTGTCATGATTCAGACGATTTCGCCATCGCAGATGAGAAAGTGTAAGTGAACTCCCTGTTCCAGGCCGAAATTGAACACTATGACATTTAGGAAGGAGGGGGCGACGACACAGGCAACAAATGTTATATTATGTCGATTCACACTCTATCCCTAATGTGGATAGATGATGATAAAGTTGATAAGTTAGGCCTATCTGTTTGGCACTCAATGTTTGTGGTAATAATAATGTAACTGCGTAACTCTGTGTGTGTGTGTGTGTGTGTGTGTGTGTGTGTGTGTGTGTGTGTGTCCAGAGCAGTGAAGGACTCTGGTTACGACCAGCCCATGGAAACACTGCCTTCATGAATAATAGAATAGTGAGCCCCAGGACACGGAAACATTGAGCAGAGACTGATTCTGATTCTCTCATACCAATAGTTCTGCCAGTTTAGACCCATAATATATGCTCTACTGTTTGGACTGAGGGATAAACATAAACACAGAGACAGAGGCCAACATAGACCACATGCCCAATGTGGCAACCAGATCAATTCACTATCTGATCTAATAATCTATGCAATATTACCTTGACTACTACGACTTCTCAAAAAACACGTTCAACTCGTTCAACTGAACGTGTTTCTACTTGTACACTGTTTAATTGTGCACTGTTGGCGATGTTCTCCTGCGGTTATAAACGTGTGCGGCTTCGCGTGTGTACCTCAGTAGTAGTGACCGTGAGTCCCCGAGGAGCTCAGATTAGCATCCAGCTAGCTAGCTAGGTAGTTAGTTAGTTAGTTAGTTACTGAGCACCCGGCGGCACGTCACTTTCTCAACTTGATCAAACCACCCGTTGTTTTAATTGTGTGTTACTTTCTCTATGTTAACTTTCCGACGTCACAAACACCAGCGCCGCTGTGTTTGCATAGAGGCTAACAACTTTGGCGGCGGCTGTTTTTGTCAAAGCCGGAGACGGTTTACCCACGACTACTAACTAATACATGACTTACCCGGACTCACGGCTCAGGGCTCCACGGGTCTCAGTCCGTCCGCGAGCTGATCAACGGCCGCTTTTATTAACGCCATGGTCGGAGCTCGCGACCGGACCGCTCGGCAACAGCTGACAGCGCGGTCCTGCGAGGCGCGGGCACTGTGCCCCGAGGCGCGGGCACGCTGTCACTGCCTGGCCCGCCGGACGGGAGGCGCGGCCACGTATGCGGGGAGAGTCATCGCAGTGCCAACCCGATGACCCGCCCTAGGACAATAAAGTAGTTTGTTAGACGCTGTTTTTATTTCGTTTTCGTTTCTAAGACGTTATTTGACACACAAATGGCCGTCCATAGATTCCTAGATTGAAGAAATGTTTCAATCCAAACTTAAAGCCCACCTATTTACCCTTGCTTTTGTCTCCTAGGAGGGCCCCTCAGTCCCTATTACAGCTAAATTACAACCTTCAGTCAGCACTAGCCTGTCCACCATGCTCCATCTAACCATAATGTTGTCTTGGTTTTTAGTGTGTTGCTGTGATCATGCCTGCACCCTCCTGACGGCCAGCACCCAGCCACGATGGACAACATAATAATATTCAATTTATCATTGTATGTTGTTGTTTGTAATTTGTAATGATTGTGTTACTTCTCTGCATGTCCATTATGACACCTATCGCACTCCGAACCGTGCTTGGAAGGAGGGATCCCCCACACTGTTCTCAAGATTTCTTCCTGGTTAATTAAGGGAGTTGTTTCTTGCCCTCTGTGGGGCAATGGCTCATAATTATATCACTTGTAAAGACCTTTATGGCTCATAATTATATATGGCTCATAATTATATCGCTTGTAAAGACCTTTGAGACTGTAACTGTGACTACTTGAGGCTCTGCACGTCCACACCAATGTTACGGCCGTGGTCGTGCGTGCATTTGTCTGTGCATGGCAAGAACGACGCATCAAGGTGACTATGAAGCCCATTTAACGCATAAGGTGTGTTCTTACAAAATATAACAAACCTAATCTTTGATCCAGCAGTCCTACTGTGTTCTATAGCAGAACTTTACTGTCAAGACTTTGCTGTAAAGACTGTAAAAAAAGTGTGGATATTCGGATGCTTTCCCTTCAATTTGTGATAAGTGTTTTTGCACTTTTTCATTACACTGCACATCCTGTATATGTATGGGACAATTAAACTTCTTGAATCTTGAATCGTGACAGTGTATTTCTGGCTACACCCATGTTGACAGACACTACAGACACTTTTTCAACATGGCATATCTGCCTGAAGTCAGCAAAGCCCTTCTGATTTAGACATCTACATGTCCTCAAGCCATCCCTCCTCGAAGGCCATTCATTATGGGGAACTTGGTGTAGTCAATTCGTTGAATGTCCCCACGCATTAAGAGAAACGAGTAGTCGCTGTGGTCGTGTTCGGCGGTGTGTGTGGGCCTTTCTAGACTGATTTCAGTTTTCAGTTTGGTGTTTCAGTTTTAATTTACTACTTATGGCCGAGTTTGTGTTAAGGCCGCTTCTTCTGGAATGCGACTTCTGTTGGGTTCTTTTTGTTCGTTCGGTGGGGGGGGTCTCGGTAGGTTGACGGAAAAGTCCCCTATACTCTAGTACCTCCCCAATATCGGCCAGTTCTGTGGAACGTCTGTGGAACTATACAAGGTAAAGTTCAATTTGGGCATCCGATTTGTTCTGATCTCAGAACACTTCTGAAGAAGCATACGGAGGCCTTGAGCCTCCGGGCACGTCCAACTGGGAGGAGACCCCGGGGCAGACCCAGAACCCGCTGGAGGGATTATATATCTCGACTGGCCTGGGAACGCCTCGAGACCCCCCAGGAGGAACTAGAGAGTGTGGCTGGGGAGAAGGAAGCCTGGGGGGCCCTGCTTAGCCGGCTGCCACCGCGACCCGGCCCTGGATAAGCGGTCGAAAATGGATGGATGGATGGAACAAAAGCAGGCAAGAGTGTAAAGGGTAAATAAACACCGGTTTAAGCAGGGGAATGGATACATTGGGTTCCACAGGAGCAAGTGTGAGGAGTTTTGTCAAACGTTCTCAAAGCCCACGTCACGGTCATGGTTCACAACTTGATGCATTTAGTTAAATGAAAAAAAGTGAACTGAAATCCGTTTAACCACTTCCAGCCAAATTAGAGTCAGTGTAAAGCACAAAGAGATGGTCACATCAGAGGTGTGATGTTTTTCTGGTGTTGCAGGTGTGTTCGCGTAGAAGGATAGCATGCCTTCTTTCTCGATTTCTAGATGCATTCAAATGTCACTGATACGACTTTTGGGCATTGTTGTCATCGTCATCAGATAAAATGGTGGACGAAATACACGTTCAAATCTGTTTCGACACCTGTGAGGCGCCTTCTTCTACAAGGGTAATTTGGGTAGATTTTTGTTTTTATGCAAACACAACCGTGCATGGCTGTGGGGACATGGTGCATGCGAGTCAACCTGTCATGATATCGCTCTAGATCAGGGGTGTCAAACATGCGGCCCGGGGGCCAGGTGCGGCCCACCAGCTGATCCAATCCGGCGCGGAAGGCAATTTCATAAAATGGATTGGACGGTTGGATCTTTCTGGTTGATTTCTTCACTTTATTCATAATCACACAAAAAATGGTTGTAGCTCTTACAAATAACCACTAAGCTGCACGAGTTGTAAGAGTTTCATATGTATTTTCATGGTGTTTTGTTTGTTTGTTTTGTTTTGGCCCTCAACCTCAAATGAGTTTGACACCCCTGCTCTAGATCCATCCAGAGATACAAGCAAGACATTCCAGCTAAAACAAGTTCTGCTCCGGGGTGGGCGTGGCCTGACCTGACAAGAATCGTTTGAAAGGGGAGGGGCTTAACCAGCAATAGTGGGAGGGGTGTAATCTGACACCCAAGGTACACCCTGAAACACCTGGAGCGTTCAGACCGCTGGGAACCAGTGAGACGACCACACCTGGTACTCCATACAGTATCCTAGATTTGATCTGAAAAGGTAAGTAAACTAGCTCGCAGGCTAACACGAGCTAGGCATTAGCCTCCTGTATTCTGGGGTCTGAGTGTGTGTGTGTGTGTGTGTGTGTGTGTGTGTGTGTGTGTGTGTGTGAGACTGAGTGAGTGTGAGTGAACTGTGTGTGTGTGTGTGTGTGTCTGTCTGTCTGTCTGTCTGTTGTCTATCTGAGACTGAGTGAGTGTGAGAGACACTGAGAGGAAATGAACTGTTTTGTGTGTTGTGTGTGTGTGTGTGTGTGTGTGTGTGTGTGTGTGTGTGTGTGTGTGTGTGTGTGTGTGTGTATATTATTTGTGAACTGACGTCTGTGAACGTGTTAATGTAGAAGATATATTTATGTTTGGAAATGAAATACAAAAGCAGTCTGTAATACCAGACATGAGACTATGAGAGACTACTGTTTAGTGCCACAGAAACGGTTTAAAAAAATCTGAATCATTTGAACATGTTTTGTGTGTGTGACAGATAGTCAAGTCTGTTTCAAATGTCTTGCCTAGCTTGGCTGACTCTGTATTGCCTAACCCCTTGTTTTGTAGTGTCAGCCACAGGTAAATATTTGCATATTTTATGAAATTATCGCAACCCAACCAGTACAGAGTGAAACTGTGACATAAGACCAGTAACATTGTTCTACTGAGGGCCGCTTGGGCTGACCTGAGCAGCTTTTTAGCCATAGTTTGACTGTAGCCCTGGTTGTTTACCTGTAGACCTCTAGCTGTAGTCACTCGACCGGTCTCACTGCTTCAGAGCTGGGAGGGGCACCAACACTAGCTAACTGGCTAAATGACTGATTAACTAGCTGACAGGCTAGCTAACTGGCTAGCCAGGTAGATGTTAGACAGTACAGAGACAGGTTATTAAGGAGCAGGTAGGGGTTAGACAGTACAGAGACAGGTCATTAAGGAGCAGGTAGGGGTTAGACAGGACAGAGACAGGTTATTAAGGAGCAGGTAGGGGTTAGACAGTACAGAGACAGGTTATTAATAAGGAGCAGGTAGGGGTTAGACAGTACAGAGACAGGTTATTAAGGAGAAGGTAGGGGTTAGACAGGACAGAGACAGGTTATTAAGGAGCAGGTAGGGGTTAGACAGTACAGAGACAGGTTATTAATAAGGAGCAGGTAGGGGTTAGACAGTACAGAGACAGGTTATTAAGGAGCAGGTAGGGGTTAGACAGTACAGAGACAGGTCATTAAGGAGCAGGTAGGGGTTAGACAGTACAGAGACGGATCATTAAGGAGCAGGTAGGGGTTAGACAGTGAATACATAGCCATTTTGTATATGTGGTATAATGTTTATATTAAATGCATCATTCTGATGAGGTTTAATTCCCCCCTCAGCTTGACAATGAGATGTGCCCTATTCCTCTTCCTGCTGCTGGGCTGGGTCGGTCAGAGTTCAGGGTTCAGGATCTGTGCCTTCAAACTGAAGGGCCTGAATGCCATCAAGGCTTCCAATAAGAGAGTCATGTACACACTGAAACGGGTAGGACACGCACACACACACGCACAGCTGTTTTTGGTTTTTTTGCCATCAGGTAAATCTAAAAAATGTTGTCTCTATGTCTGTCTGTACTTGTTTGTGTATGTGTCTCTCTACCCGTCTGTCTCTCTACCTGTCTGTGTGCAGATAGTGTCTCGCTGTGACATCTGTCTGCTCCAGGATGTGAAGGATCCCAAGGGTTTGATTATGACGCAGATGGTGACCAACCTGAACAGGTACGCCTTGCTGTCCTTACTGAGCTACACAGGGAATCAAAGTGCCTTGCTTTACCTACTGAGCTACACAGGAAATAGAACTCCTAACCCTACAGTGTTGGTGTCTTGCCGTCGTTACTGAGCTACACAGGGAATCGAACCCCTAACCGTGCAGGGTTGTTGCCTTGTTCCACCTACTATGCTACACAGGGAATAGAACCCCTATCCCTGCAGTGTTGGTGCCTTGCTCTGCCTTCTAAGCTACACAGGTAATAGAACCCCTAACCCTGCAATGTTGGTGCCTTGCTCTACCCACTGAGCTACACAGGGAATATAACTTGTAATCCTGCAGTGCCCCTGGCCCTTTAGCAGCAGGGGGGTTGAACCAACAAACCTCAACCTCCTAGGCTGCTTGAGCAAAACATTTTGGATTGGATGTAGTCAAACCTGAGCATGATTCTTAAGCATGAAGACTTTATGATCTCGATGATATGACTGTTTACTAAAACGAGTCATCTACCAGTGTTACTATTACCACTGCTCTCTAACACTTGTAATGCTCTGTGTGTCTTCTGACTTCTACAGGGACAGTGACAGGTAGGCTCAATTATACCATAACCCAAATAACATGCCTGATTATCTTTAATGATGATAATAATGTTCATAATCTTAATGATAATGATCTACATGCATGTGATGAACACAACAATGAGCCTTTCAAGATTCATACACAACGCCTTGCTGCTAACCCAGAACTGTCCCTGATTGGTTGATTTGGGGAAAGAGGCTTCCTTCATTTGTTTAAAATACTGCAAGAGCAAAAACGGGCCTCATGATGGGTGGTGATGTCACTTCCTGGTGTTTTACAGGATGTGACCTCACCTGTTACAGGTGTGTTGTTGTTGTGGCTGTGTTGGCTACTGGGAGCTTCCCAGTTCAACTGCTTCCGTCTGCTGTTTGAATAGGCAATTTAACTGGTGGTTAAATGGTGAATGGGCGTCATCATGTATAAATGTGTGGATAACAGTTATCTGTATTTCCACTTAAATTTGTCTGTAATCCGCATCCCTCCTGTGCTGTGAGTGTTTGGTTTTCTTGGAATAAATTAAGATATTTTCTTTTGATTTAGTTATGACAAACACAAGTACCAGATGATAGCCAGCGAAAACCTTGGATCCAACCCAAACAACATGCAGCAATTCGTCTTCATCTACAGGTTAGTCAACTAACTAACTATAACCAGAACCATAATACTAACTATAACCATAATTATTATATTAAATATAACCAAAACTATTATCCTAACATAACAATATGCAGTCTTCATCTGCAGGTTAGTCAACTACTGTAACTAACTACAACCCTGACTACACCTGTTTATGGTGTAGTTCTCTCTTAGTTCTATTAGTTTTATTAGTCTTGTAACTATGAATGCTTGAAACCTGCTCTATTCTTATCTTTATGTACCACAGCGATATGTTGCCGTCTCCTTCAACAAGTGTCCTCTTCATAAGTGGCTTTGGATAAAAGTGTCTGCCAAATGCCCTAAATGTAAATGTAACTACAGCCCTGACTACAGCTGTGATTACAAACTAGCCCCTGACGACTAGCCCCTGACTACAGCCCTGACGACTAGTCCTGGGCTACAGTTAGGGTTGGGAACCAAAACTCGGTTCCAAATTAGAACCAAATCAAAAATGCCGGGTACCTGAATTTCGGTTCTGCTTTTCGGTTCCTAAAAGAGATATAAGTCTTTATTAGTGCAAACAAATGCTATATGTCTGCAAGGACGTGGCAGCTACCTGCCAGGACGTCACGCATCAACGCAACGTCTCCATTTGTTTTGATACGAGCTAGCGGTTAGCATGTATAACTTGTACATGTTTAACTTGTACATGTTTAAATTATACATGCTAATGTCAGTAGTGTGAACTGCGGTGAACTGCAGATGGACTGCGGTAAACAGTCAATTGTGTGGCTTTACTTTATAAAAGAAAGTGACGACAAGACTAAGTGCAGTAAATGTGGGAAATGAATTAGCTGCAAGGCAGGTTGCACCTCAAATCTGACCAAACATTTAAGGCAGCACGGCATCGATTTGAAAGAATGTACCGTGTTTGTTGTGTAAGCCAGCGTGAGCACCTCGCAAGCACCTGGAGTACCACTGCTGGAGATGCTATTTGCCCAGAAAGCTCACACATACTACCGGAAAAGGCTGATATGGTGATCTTTCTTAACAAGAACTGTTGAGTTAATTGCATACATCTTACAAGCAACAAGCAGCCCAAAATATTATTATCCACAAATGGTTCAACTGTTACTGCTTTCCACTGTGTTGTTGTTGTTGCTGGAATATATGAGAGATTAGAACATTTTCTACTACTAATTATACTAATATACCAATTATGACAGTGTTAGTTTAAACCAGTATTTTCCAGACAAAGTTTGAATGTTGCCTCTATCTCAGGTACTACTAATTTATGTGCTTTAAGTCATTGAGCATGTCTGATAAGCCTCTGAGAGGAGTTGTGACTGTGGCTTTCCTTTCCTTTAATTAACTGCTCTAGATTCACCCTTATCTATTATTTATTTAAGTCTGTGGATCATACGTTTTTATTTACTATATATTTACTTTGTTAATGATCAGTAACGGTTAAAAGAATAAAGATATTTTAGTTATCTAAACATTTGACTTTTTTTTACCATATTGTTTTGTTTTTTCTGACGACTAGCCCCTGACGACTAGCCCCTGACTCCAGCCCTGACAACTAGCCCCTGACGACTAGTCCCTGACTACAGCCCAACTAACGCTAAATATATCCCTGAGCAGAACTATAACGATGCATTTTATTGACAATAATGCTGACACTGTGCATATCATTAATACATTTCAAACCCTCATCCCTCCTCCTCCTCTGATCCTCATCCAACAGAAATGCAACCACATCTGTCGCAGGCCATTACCAGTACAAGAGCAAGTCGTTCACCCGGGCACCATTTGCGGTTCAGTTTAAGAACAGCCAAACTCGTGAGCCAACTGTGCTAACTAAGATTGTTATATGATGTATTTGCAGATTGTCAGATTTGGTCTACCCTGTGGTTTGGGGCACCATTTTGCTGCCCTCATGTCGTCCTAAATAAATGATTGGTTTCTTTATTTATATTCACAAATGTCCCATCTGGGATGACTTTTCAGTGCAGCAGATAACATTTATAACATTCAGCCACTAGATTTAGGTTACTTTGTGCTGTGATTTTTCTGAGCACTTCGGATTTGTACCAGATTGAAGCTGGGGGGCTTCTACCGTCAAACTCTGCCATTTTCCGTTTTCCACATTAAATGGCAACTATACAATTGGTTCACAAGCTTCATGAGAAGTGGGAACCATATGTCAGACATCTTACAGAAATAATCAAAACATTAGTTTTGGACCTGTCCATTTTTTTTTTTGTTGATCCACAATTATATATTTTTTAAGGAAATGTATACTTTTGTTCCACACCTTTCTAAAGCTCTGTGGATGTTTTTTCTTTTTAATATATTATTCATCTACTAACAATTTTTCTCAATTGCACCTTTAACTGTCATCTTTAATGTCATTCCCTCTTGCCCTAATGTCCCCGACCATCCATCTCTCTCTCTTCCCCCCTTCACTAGGTGTGGGTAAATTCGTGCTGGTGGCTGTCCACACGGACTCCAGCAAGGCGGTGAAGGAGATGGACCACCTCTACGACGTCTACCAGGACATCAGCACGAAGTGGAACACTGAGGTGAGGGTCCGGAGCCCATCTCAGGGTCCGGAGCAGCATGCTCTGCATTGTCACCTCATGAATATGTGTGTGTGTGTGTGTGTTAGACATTGATGTTCCTGGGGAACTTTAACGCCGGCTGCGGTCACATGACCAGACGCACGAAGAAGGATATCCGCCTCTTCACCAAGACGGGTTTCTATTGGCTGATCGGTGACCACGTTGACACGACCACCACAGACGACACAGAATGTGCCTATGACAGGTAGGTAGGGTGGCTAGGGCGTTAGGTAGGAAGGGAGAGCCAGAGTGAGAAATTCTGATGTCAAAGTACAGCAGTAGAGCGATAAAGATGCCAGGGATGGCACCTAAAGTTCTTGGCATTATTAATAGTACTTAGCATTGCTTGCCATATTGTGTGTGTGGTGTGTGTGTGTGTGTGTGTGTGTGGTGTGTGTGTGTGTGTGTGTGTGTGTGTGTGTGTGTGTGTGTGTGTGTGTGTGTGTGTGTGTGTGTGTGTGTGTGTGTGTGTGTGTGTGTGTGTGTGTGTGTGTAGGATCGTGGTACGAGGCAAGTCGTTCCTGAAGCAGATTGAGCCATACACTGCGAAGGTGTATAACTTCCACAAGCAGTTACACATCCCCATGCAGGAGGTAGATTTCACCTCTCACTGACCACCTCCTCTTGTCTCCATGTGTACCTCCTTGTCAGTCTCTTTGTTCTGTCATTGCTTGTCCCGTCCTCCGTGCTTGTGGAATATCTCTCTGACTCCAGGCTCTGTTGCTTGTGTTTTTTACAGGCGATGGAACTGAGTGAAAACTACCCCATAGAGGTGTCTCTTAAAAGCTCCACTGACCTGACTCAAGCCACGCCCCTCCTCATCCTCCTGAGCCTCTCTGCCATCCTCTCGTCCTGTCTGTCTGCTCTGTGATCATTGGATCGCGTCTGGAGCGTGGGTTAGCATTAGAGCCAGTCTACGACACAGGACCGTGGACGAGCATGTGTTCTCCACTGGTATTCAAACCCCCCGACCAAAACATTGATTTTCTGTGTTCTTTACACATGTTGGTCGGATATATCACTGTCACACCTAGTAACCTAAAAAAATACTTTAAAATCAATTAAAGTACAACAGGGCTTTCTTGTACCTTTAAGGTTGCCAGAGATGTATGATATTGTTGTAAAATATTAATATTCGAGTGAATTATGTTGGTATGAATCAACACTGGTTTATTTTCCTATTAAAATAGCCATGTATACTTTTCAGGGACACACAGACAGCTGGACTTGTATGTAGCTGAATGTAGAGGATCTCTATTGGTTGGTGGCCGATTGCATGACAGCCAATCAGCTGGTCAGGTGACAGTGATGTCACTGTGTTCTATTATTAAAGACCAGTCCAGATGATTAAATAATAAGGTATAATACTTTATTAATATATTTTTGGTGCCTTGTTCTACTTGTCCACTTGTGTCTTCCACTTTTTGTTTGTAAGGTTTTTAAACTTAGGGAGGACAACAGACATACATAGTAAATGAGTTTTCTAATGTTTTATTATTGATAATTGGTTGTTTTAAAGCTCTGCTTGTGTGCCATGATGATAGTTTGTAATACTTTCTAATACCGTTTTGTATTTTATGCAGCACAGAAAATGTAAATATTTTGAATTCCATGCTTTCTTATGCCTTAATTTTAATATAGAATAAATGTTTTAAAACAAACGAAGTGTAATATTCTCACACACAAATATTTTGTATATTTGTTTTTATTTCCTTGATTCCTACACCTCATGTAAGAATCCTCCAATCTTTAATATTAGAGTCCTCAATTTTATTTTACTCAGTATATTCATGCAGAAATATTCATAATGTTTGTCTCAAATGGTTCTGCCTCTCCGCTGCCAGTGTAGGTCGTTCTTGTGGAATACTTTTTATTTATAGATATCAACTCCACCGCCAGGTGGCGGTAGTCATTCCGCGGTGTTTCAGTGTATCTCTTCTGAACGAACCGCAGAACCAACGACGAAGACGCAGTTTCTCCAGCGGCTTTAGCAAACGTGGCCTTACTGGGCGATAGATGAGCATCTGTCTTCTACTGTAGTTCCTGTCCAACCCAATCCTCCGTGAAGATGGCTGAAGTGGACCAAGGGTCCGTCGTGCCGCCCACCGAGGCTTCTGTCCTGGAGGCCATGACCGGCTCGGAGCCCAACGGGACCGACGTAGTGAACGCTACGGCGGCCAAGTTCGTGGCGACACCGGAGGGCACGGCGCTGGCGTACGGCAGCCTGCTCTTCATGGCCCTGCTGCCCATCTTCTTCGGAGCCCTGCGGTCCGTCACCTGCTCCAAGTCCAAGGTAACCCCCCCCCCCCCCTAAAAAAAACAAACAAACAAACAAAGGTACGGTGTTGTGTTTACGGCCCGTTGCGTACGTATTACGCATCCCCCTTTGTGTGACTCCCGTCATAACACACGGATGGCGGCCAGCTGGCGGCTATCTTCTTTATTCAATTGCGTTCCAATTGCGTACAAAGCTGTCAATCTATATCTGTCAATTACTTTCACTGGATCTTGTTGTTCTGTTGATGTCTAAACGGGACAGCTGGACAAACAGCAGGACAGTAATGCAGTCATATCTTGGTGTAGTGGTGGTGAGATGTAGGTACTGAGCGACGTGGACTATTTCGGTTGGTTTTTTTAGACCTGTGCCGCAAGGGACTTTTTTTGCGGTAAAATCCCCTGCGTCGACTTGTTCTGCTTCTTGTACATCTGAGCTCTAACTTGCTACAAACGTCATTTCCTTTACACAGAGTTAATATCGACATCCCCCGCATGGATCAACCTGCTCTTGCTTTCCTTCCTTCCCATCTATACCCCTGCTTTCTTTAAATTAATAATTCTACTGTGTGCAAGTAGACTAGAGCTGAGGTATTGGTGTTTTTTCAACAAAGTAGGCCTACGTGGACTATTTGACCACTATTTGACTATTTGTTCTTACAACATCTGTAAGAACAGACGATGCTTGTTTAGATGACTACATCTTGTGGGTCAGGGTGTTCTAGTGGTTAGTTGTGTCCAAGCTAAAAGGTTCTGTGTTCGATCCCTCAATGTCCACAATCCTAGAGCAAGATGCCCCCTAACCCCTAATTCACTGCTTTGGATAAAAGCATCGGTCAAATTAAATTAAGGACATTATCAATATATCACCACAGGAACTAATGGTCCACTCTATACCATCCTGTATGAGCACCACATGATGGGAAATACCATCGCTGCTTCTGTGTTTTGTACCAATAAGATTGCATGCTGGGAATGAGCTGTGATGTAATGCTGGTGACTGATGATATATTGATCCCACACTGAGAACAAAGAAAGCAGAATCAGAATCAGAATCGCTTTATTCGCCAAGTAGTTTTCACATACGAGGAATTTGCTGTGGTTGTTGGTACATACAGACAACATACGGAGTAATAATAATAAGAATTAAAAAGCATAAAAAAGCAAGTAGTGTAAAAACGACAATAAGCATAAATATAAAATAAAGTAGAATAGTATGAAATGGATATGTACAATACAGAAATGATTTATGAATGATGATATACAATATATTACAATGATGATATACAATTATATACAATGATGATATACAATTCCAGAATGATTTATGAATGATGAGATATTACAATGAGAACAAAGGCCTACGACTTTAGTGAGGTCACTTCAGGTTCAAGCCTGGGGCTTTCGGTGTCACAACGGCGGTTCACTTTTTACCAGGACAACGGATGAACAGGTATAAAACCACTGCCAACGAACTGACCAATCAATTCCCTTGGAAAATGGCATCACCATTCCTAGAAGTACCTGTGGACCTTGGTGCAGAATAGCTTACCGTTGTCAGCGTCTTGACTCATATTTTGCCTGAGGTGTGACACCTCAAATTTGAATGACTAGCTTTATGGTTGGAATAACTATGTTATTATGTGTTCTTTATTTGCTCTCAGAACTGTTGAACACTGGCGGGATTGCAGCTGAAAGTATCAGGCTAAAATGGTCTTACACGTCATGAGAATACATCGAAGCAACACATTCATTTAATGAATTACGCAATTGTAATTCTAGTCAGATGAACTAGCCTGCTTGTGTCTTAATGATGCCAGCTTTCCTTCCTGCCTTTTGCAGCAGCAACTGAGTTGCTCCTAACCTGGATTATATTGGGAACATTTTCATATTTGTTTAGCTATGAGCTTGTTTACCCAAGACAGGCAAACTACACTATAATATACGAGTGGGAAAACCTGGGTTGACTTAACGAGTTGATAATGAAGATTTGACACCGCATATGCCTGATTACGGGTGGTTTAGTGAAGCCAGCGAACAAAAAGATATCCTGGGTATGTTGAACTTGCTTCGTAGTATAGGCCACATGTTGTTATGTATTGTATCAAACAAAGGCACCACCACACACCAGCTGATGGAACTAATCAATCACAGCAGCTAGTTGGCATGTGGGTGGAGCTACTGGTCAACCTGCCGACCAGATGACTCTCCCGCCTTCCCCTCTTCCCCTTCCTCCTCCTGATCTGACGCTTGTTTTTCTCTCCATTTCTCCATACACACCTGTCTGTCTGTCCTTCTACCTGTCCGTCTGTCCTTCTACCTGTCTGCCTGCCTGGCCATATGTCTGTCTGTCTGTGTGTCTATAGGTGCTTGGAGAGGGTGGGTGTGATTCTGGGTACAGAGTGAGTACTGGACACTGGATGAACACACACACTAAATACACACTTGACAACTGAACACACATAAAGAATTCACACACGCACATGCACACCACACACACAGCGCTTCATGTTGAGTGTCTCCTCACTTCACTTTCCTTACACTCCTTTGTTAGGAAGGGAAGTGAGAAAGGAGAAGAGGATACACCATAGGCTCCTCTCTCCTCCTCCTCTCTCTCCTTTATTCCCATTCCTCTCTAGTTTTCTCCTCTTCTAATTTTATGACCTGGTTTCATTCCCAAGGGAGGGAGGTAGTGTAGATTTAGCTGAGGGACGGACTAGCTTTGCACTGCTCTGTACACACACACACATGACCTGGACAAGGGAGGGAGACAGAGTGTGTGTGAGAACATGCCACTTGCCAGTTTGTTAAAGTAAACTGTGTCTCCAGAACTCCTCTGACATGCCAGAGACCATCACCAGCAGAGATGCCGCCCGCTTCCCCATCATCGCCAGCTGCACTCTGTTTGGACTCTACCTCTTCTTCAAGGTAACCCCCTCCTCCCATGTACACATCACACGCATGGAGTCACAACGAAGCCAGAAAGCATCGTCAATGTAAGAGAAGTATTGTAAACGGGAGCAAAGTATTGTACACAAAAAATGTATACTTTAAATTGTTGTTTGTTGTTGTTTGTAAGGAAATTATCACTTTTTGCGCTTACAGTACTTTTACGATTCCTGTTCACAAAAGCCTCATTTTGACACGTGGGCGTGTCCAGAGAAGAAGAGGCGGGGTTTGGTGTGCCACCCGTTATGAAACGAAATGGAAGAAGTCTGAGCACACAGCCGACCTATTATAGCTTTTCGAGTTTTCGTGTTTCGAGTGTTGCATGTGTTGACTGTAGGTCGTGACTCAAATGAGAAAACAGATAAGACTACTGTAAGGCTAATCAAATTCCACAAAACATATACAGAGTTGTGAAAAACTATTTCCCCACTGATCTGAAGTCTTGAGCATCATGTCACATCAAAAGAAGAATTCCTCTAAATTTCAAATATTAACTAAAAATGAAAAACCGTAGTTATCAGTGTGAAAAAGTATTTGCCCCTTTGTTTAGAATAGGGCTAAATCGGCTCAGGAGCAAAAGTTTTCTCATCATTCGATGTAATAGAATAGCTGTGCAGTAACAGGGGGATTTGAATCATTTTTCCTTAAGGAATTATTCACATTTGTGCTTTCTTTCATGCACAACTGACATAAGGTGCCTCCAATGCATCTCAATGGGGTTTCAACTGTGCCACACATTCTGCTTCAAAGTGTTTTCCAATGTGGAGTACATGGTTGACTGAAGGATGGCAAAGAGTCCAGTTCCTGAGGTTGCAAAGAAAGAAAAAAATCATCCCCTCCCGCCCCAGTACTTTATAATAGACATGGGTCACTTTTCAGTGGGTAACTCCTGGCTAATTTCCCCATTGAAATCAATAGTAAAAATTGCCAGGATGTAACCACTGGAAAGTGACCCATCTCTATTATAAAGTACAGTAGCAGGAGGGTGATGATTTCTTTTTTCTTTGCAACTTAAGGAACTAGTCTCTTTGCCATCCTTCAGTCAACCATGTATTCCACACTGTACTCAAACACTTTGTTGCAGAATCTGTGGTACAGATTGAGATGCATTGGAGGCACCTTATGTTGTGTATGCAAGAATGCACAAATGTGAAAAACTATTTATGATTGACTGCAGGAATGCTTATTGACTGTATAATGATTATACTTTGATTTTTGCTGGTTACTGTGTGAGGGTAGATGTGTGCTGCCTGTGTCTCATGGATAACATATGACCAGATAGTTCAGTCCGTAGTCGTGGGGAGGTCATGCCAGTGACGTGCATCAGAATCAGAGTAATTGTATTTTGCATATATTTGCAAATAAAAGCACGGTGACTGGGTGAGGTTGGTGCATAAAAGACACTTAAAAGCAACACAATAGAAGCTAAATATTGAACAAGAAGAAGAATTAATACAAAACATGAACCAACAATATTTACACACCAACTATAAATTATTAAGCGTCTGTGTCAAGTGTCTGTGTGGTGTGCCTTGACTAATATGTGCCCCAGTGTTGTTGACTACTTTCACAGCCTCATTCATAAGTGGTGTACCACTTGTTACCTAATAAACAATCAAATTACTTTATTTGAGAACATAATATTGAATCATTGTGGCAGCAGTATTGGCCATGCCCCTCCTTTCCAGAAAGGCAAACAGAAAGTGACAGCACAGGTGAGCTGTGTGCAAAATCCAAAGTAGGGGCGACGGCTGACTCTGAAGGTGTGGCTTTTGGCAGGGGGGAGGGGTCACGCTGCAGCTGCCACCAGCCTGCATCCCTGACACATCCTTCTCTCCCCGCTAATGCGCTCGTTCTTGGTCCCCCCGCCTCCGGTTTAGTCCTCACGGGTGCTTCCACTTCAAACAGAGGAGCCCAGTGTGGGGAACACACGTGCAAGACTATCTCCAGCCGTGCATGTTCACCGCTGGAACTGAGGATTGCCCGTGGCTTGAGCAGAGGTTCATTGAGGCGTTGAGCCCTTGAGACGACATTGAGATAAAATAAGTATAAAAATGGATGATGCGAAAGCAATCTAAATAGCCTTCGTACTTAGTGATTTATGGCTACTCATCACTACATAAACTAGTCCAACTTAACCAAAATGTGGCCGATGTGAAAGACAAACTGTCATGGCTAAATGAGATTTATTTGGTGACACAGAGAGGTGTGGTGACTGGTGAGTTGCGATTACCTACCTTTTCAGGTCCTGCACCAGTCCGTTGGTCCTGCACCAACGGACATGGTCCTCCAGAGATGTAAAATTTTTGAACTACTGCTCGCTACTGAAAGCACTGGCATCCCAAGCAAGGTAGGAAAAACGTGTCTGGAAATGTGGCCTGTGGGAGCCCACCCACCCATAGCCCACTCTTTGTCTGTACGGATGGAGCCCGTTCATTTCCTTTATTTTGTCGAAGCTGCGCTCCTTTGCTTCCTTGTTCAGCTTCTCTGTTGATTTATATTGGTTGTTGCTGTCTGCTCGTGGTTTGCTATGACAAAATGTCAACAAATTTTCTCCTAAATTTGGCAGTCCCTCCTCAGAATGCAATGCGCTTTGTTTTCTAGGCTATATTTGTATTTGTCGAGTCGTACCGTCAATGTGTACGATAGGACTCTCGGAAACCCGAAAACCCAATTATGCCATGTGCTCAAGCTTCTTCTTCTGTTTTGTTTTGGTAGCGTTGGCATCCAAAACCCTGTCTCTTCCTCTCTGGACACGGCAACTCCACAAACCCCACCCACACATCAAAAAGAGGCCACAAACGGAAAGTTTTGTAAATGCAAAAAAAAGAGTGATAATTCAACATCAAAAACAACAAACAACATCAAAACAACTATTTCAAGTATATATTTTGTGTTTACAATACTTCACTTGTGTTTACAATGCTTTCTGGCCACGTTTTGACTCCATACACAGGTTCCTGGTATATACATTTGTATATTTTGTGTTTATACTACTGGTACTAGTTCTACTGTAACCCTGCAGGTATTCTCTCAAGAGTACATCAACCTCCTGTTGTCGGTGTACTTCTTTGTTCTTGGGATCCTGGCTCTGTCTCACACCCTGAGGTACTCTACACGATACACACCAAGTCCACATAATACCTTAACATAGCTCTTACACTCACACCCTGAGGCAATACACATTATGCACTCAACTCACACAGTATACACATAATATACACATAGCTCACACAGTATACACATTATACACACCTAATGGTCACACCCTGAGGTAATATATACGAATACACTTAATGCACATCATATTTACATTACTAATATTTAATATTTATGTTAGTAGATACCGTTAGCCATAGAGACATGCATTGAATTCAGTTGTCATAAAGGAGCAGGTAGGGTTTTGGAGGCATCTTGCTCTAGGACAGTGGTTCTCAACTGGTCTGGCTCTGGGACCCACATTGAGGATAATTTTCAGCTTCTCAAACCTATTTAATGAAAAGATGGTGCAGTTTGAACCTGTTAGCTTGTCAGGCTCACCCTCCCCCCCCCCCCGGACCAGGACCAACAATTAACAGAACTTTGTCAGGCTCACCAACCCCCCTCCTATCTCGAGAGACGCTGACTCGGTGCCCAACGCGTGCCTCACTGTAGCGCAAATGCGCATCCATTTCGCATATTGCGCAAAATGCGGCCCATCGCACAGCGCTGCGTTTAGGGAGGGGCGGCCCTGAGCTGCATAAACAATTCCCTTCAAAATAAAAGCACAGGATTTATTTCTTAAAAAAAAATTTTTGCCAAGGCAAAGGCCTGCGACCCACTGAAAACGGGTCCCACCAGTTGAGAATCACTGCTCTAGGATACCTACAGATAGACTGAGGACCCAAACACACACATCATGAGGTGATGCACAGTGTGTGATGCAGTACATGTCTCCTCCAGCCCCCTGATGGCCAGAGTGTTTCCCGCCTCGCTACCCATCAAGCAGTACCAGCTGCTGTTCACCCAGGGCTCTGGGGAGGCCAAGGAGGGTGAGGGCCTCGCATCGCCACCTTCACTACATCACTATCACTACTATCACTAACTTCACTACATAACTATCACTACCACCACATCACTAACTTCACTATCACTAGCACCACATCACTAACTTCACTACATCACTATCACTACCACCACATCACTAACTTCACTACATCACTATCACTACCTTCACTACATCACTATCACTACCACCACATCACTAACTTCACTACATCACTATCACTACTATCACTAACTTCACTACATCACTATCACTACCACCACATCACTAACTTCACTATCACTAGCACCACATCACTAACTTCACTACATCACTATCACTACCACCACATCACTAACTTCACTACATCACTATCACTACCACCACATCACTAACTTCACTACATCACTATCACTAACTTCACTACATCACTATCACTACCACCACATCACTAACTTCACTACATCACTATCACTACTATCACTAACTTCACTACATCACTATCACTACCACCACATCACTAACTTCACTATCACTAGCACCACATCACTAACTTCACTATCACTACCACCACATCACTAACTTCACTACATCACGATCACTACCACCACATCACTAACTTCACTACATCACTATCACTAACTTCACTACATCACTATCACTACCACCACATCACTAACTTCACTATCACTAGCACCACATCACTAAATTCACTATCACTAGCACCACATCACTAACTTCACTATCACTACCACCACATCACTAACTTCACTACATCACGATCACTACCACCACATCACTAACTTCACTACATCACTACTATCACATCACTATATCGCTGTCCCTACATCGCTATAACACTCCATCACTACCATCACATCACTACATCACTTGATAAATCACTACCATCACTGCAATTACTACGTCGTGACTATCACATCGCTACCATCACTGCATCACTACCATCACCTCACTACCATCGCTGCATCACTACCATCGCCTCACTACATCGCTACCATCACCTCACTACCATCACCTCACTACATCGCTACCATCACCTCACTACATCACTACCATCACCTCACTACCATCGCCTCACTACATCGCTACCATCACCTCACTACCGTCACCTCACTACATCACTACCATCACCTCACTACATCGCTACCATCACCTCACTACATCGCTACCATCACCTCACTACATCGCTACAATCACGTCACCTCTACATTACAAGCATCACATCACTACCGGAGTATAGAACCCAAATCGAGGCACTACTAATTGTGTGTGTGTGTGTGTGTGTGTGTGTGTGTGTGTGTGTGTGTGTGTGTGTGTGTGTGTGTGTGTGTGTGTGTGTGTGTGTGTGTGTGTGTGTGTGTGTGTGTGTGTGTGTGTGTGTCACAGAGATAGTGAACTACGAATTTGACACCAAGGACCTGGTGTGTCTGGTGATCGGGGGCGTGGTCGGAGTCTGGTACCTGCTCAAAAAGGTAAGGTTCCGTTGTGACCTTGCAGCAACTGTCTGCCAATATGCTTCTCTCAGTATTTTGCATTGTGTTTTGGCATTACAATTTTCAGTAGCCAAATGTACTGACCTCCCAGTCATTGGCCAATAACCTATCCTTGTACTTGTGACATCACAGCACTGGATAGCCAATAACCTGTTTGGTTTGGCGTTTGCTCTGAACGGAGTGGAGCTGCTGCACCTGAACAACGTCAGTACCGGCTGCATCCTGCTGGGGGGGCTGTTTGTGTACGACGTGTTCTGGGTGAGTAACACACTCGTTCACTTCTGAGCAACAGCCAGCATGAACTGGGGACCTGTGTAGTGGCACTAGCCTCAGTAGCATGGGAGTGTTGTGTGCTTTAAATGCTCCGATTCCCTCCGCTGTCTTCAGGTGTTTGGAACCAACGTCATGGTAACCGTTGCCAGGTCCTTTGAGGCTCCAATCAAGCGTAAGTCGAATTTATATTTAGTTAAAATTTCTGAATATAAACTTGATGTATTATGTCCTATTTCTGCTGGTGGATGAAAATGTTTCTCCATCTCTCTCTGTGTCTACCAGTGGTGTTTCCTCAGGACCTGCTGGAGAAGGGGATGGGTGCCAGTAACTTCGCCATGTTGGGTCTGGGAGACATCGTCATCCCCGGCATCTTCATCGCTCTGCTGCTGCGCTTTGACATCAGGTCTCTCTCTCTGTCTTTCTTTCTTCCTCTCTATCTGTTGTTAGTCTCTCCAGTCTGTGTGTTGTTAACCTCTCTCTTTCTCACCAGTCTGTGTTGATAACCTCACTCTCTCTCCAGTCTGTGTGTTGTTAACCTCACTCTCTCTCCAGTCTGTGTGTTGTTAACCTCACTCTCTCCAGTCTGTGTGTTGTTAACCTCAACTCTCTCTCCAGTCTGTGTGTTGTTAACGTTTCTCTCTCTCCAGTCTGTGTGTTGTTAACCTCTCTCGCTCCAGTCAGTGTGTTGTTAACCTCTCTCTTTCTCTGTCTCTGTCTCCAGTCTGAAGAAGAACAGCAGGACATATTTCTACTCCAGCTTCCTGGCCTACATCTTCGGCCTGGGACTCACCATCTTCATCATGCACACCTTCAAACATGCACAGGTACATGCTAACACACACACACATAAACACACCTGTCGGTCTCTCTAGTTAACCAGTCTGTCTCTAGTTAACCTGTCTGTCTCTCTACCCGTCTTATTTCTCCAGCCTGCTCTGTTGTACCTGGTCCCAGCGTGTGTCGGTTTCCCTGTCATTGTTGCCCTGTTCAAGGGAGAGCTCACGGAGATGTTCGGGTGAGTAACCATAGTTACCGCATCTGCTGCTTCCTATTGGTCGGTTCATGAAGCCAGATTTGCCACCCCCCCTTCACGTCCTCAAACACCAAGAACCTGTCTGTCAAATTGGCTCTCTGTCTCTCTGTCTGTCAAGCTGTCCTCCCCTCTTCCTTGCCTTTCATCCTCCTACGCCAGGGCTGTTCATCCACTTCCCTGTCCAACCTCTCATTGGCTCTCCCAACTCTCTGGTTGTCTCTCATTGGCTCTCCCAACTCTCTGGTTGTCTCTCATTGGCTCTCCCAACGCTCTGGTTTTCTCTCATTGGCTCTCCCAACTCTCTGGCTGTCTCTCATTGGCTCTCCCAACTCTCTGACTGTCTCTCAATGGCTCTCCCAACTCTGTCCTGTCTCCCTGGACTCATCCCCCTCCCCTCATATCTCTCTCCTCCCCTCTCCTCTCATTCTCTGAACTTGATTCTCTTAGAGGTAACATTAGATGTATTGGCTTTCTCCTCATCTTCTCCTCAACCTTCTCTATGCCAGCTGATTTCACTCCTTCCTCGTTCTCTCTCTTTCTCTCTCTCTCTGTTTTTCTCTCTGGTTAGCTATGAGTCTCCAGAGGAAGTCATCCCTAGCTCGCCCCGCCTCACTTCCTTTCCAACTGTCAGTGGTTCTCCCGCCAGCTTGGCTAGCTCCATGGATGCCGTCTCTATGGCGACAGGCTCCTCCCCCCGTCGCCGGCGGTTACAGCCCACCTCCATGTAGAGACTTCTCTCTCTCCTCTCCTCCTCCTGTCTTACCTGGGCAGGTAACCAGCCCCCCAGACCATCCTTCTCCTAGCTCTCTTATCTATCCAGTTCTCTCTCTCTCCATAGAGCTTCAAAGACTAGATTGTTCTTTCTATCCCTCCCCCCTCCCTTCACGCGTTACCGACAGTTGGTCTGTGGCTCCATATCATCCATCTCATTCACAGCCTCACAATCTTTAATCAAAGTTTAAAATCAACCAGAGTAACGACTCCAATGACAGTCAATCAGGCACAGCCACCGGGCGAATAAGACATGATTGGGGGCGGTTGATGGAGATGAGTGGTCGTCATGGTGATATTATAGGTCAACTGGCTCTATCTCAGAAGCAGCTTGGGGCTCATATATACTGACTATAGAGGTACCCACCCCTGACCCATCAGTGACCCTTAACCCCTCTGAAAGCCCTGTCTCCAACACAGAGCATTTTAGAAATACATGAATATTCTATCTGTTTGTCTGTCTATATGCATACATACTAGCCATCTGTCTGATAAGTTGTATATCTCCCCCGCCCCACCCACCCCAGGTATGAGGAAACCCCCCCAGAGGAGGAGGACAGCTCTAAAGACGAAGTGACAGAAGCTGAGAAGAAGGACCAATAGCATCGCTTGCTGCTCCGCCTACTCAACACCTTCCTCCAATCAGCTGGCACCACATTGCATCCACGGCCCCACTTCCTCATCCTTAGTTCTTAAACTTTTTTTTTTTTTCCCCGTATATAGGGGTGGTTGGACACATGTTGCCAAAGTGCTTTCACATGCGGTTGTCATGGAAACGGCCACCAGTCCCTCTGGTAGTGGTCGTTGTCACGGCAACGATGGTGGTGGTTTAGACTCTGTGCCGATTAGGTGGCTGCAGGCACATGGGATCTGGAAGACCCTCTTTCTTATTTCCTGTCTCTCCAGCCCTGGTAACACACACACACACACACACACACACACACACACACACACACACACACACACACACACACACACACACACACACACACACACACACTCTCTTGCTCTTCTCATCTCAGTTTCCTCTATCACACATTTTAAAGTTCTGGCCCGTCACCTCCCTTCCTCTCACCTCATCATCCTCAAAGCTGATTGGTACAGGAGATTCTGAGGGAGGGCCTGTTCTCCAATGAGCTGTGAGGATCATCTTTAGCTTGATCTTCTTCAGCTTGACTTAACATTGATGCGGGTGACGTCATCGGTCTGACCTTGTGCCTGATGAAGAGGAACGTATTGATTGATCACAACTTGATAAGCTGTTTATCTGCTGACCACCTTAAAGGGCAACACAACGCTGCTCGCAAAACCGCAGCCACAGCACCGCCGCTGGTCAAACTGGGCATCACTGTTTCCTCTTCTGTTTCTTTCATCGAAACTAGTTCCACAGACCTAGCCCTGGTATCAGATTAGAAACAGGGGTTGTAATAGCGATGCGCCACCAGAGGGGGTGCTGTCCCTTTGTTCTATAACAGGGTTTGGTTGCTCTTTAATGAGACTAGTTGTGGATTCAGAGTTGCAGGCCTGTGTAAATGCAGCCTTTTCGTTAGCTTACTGGGTTAAAACGGTAATGTCCCGTTCCATTTACCTTGGAAGTCGGACCTGGGAAGACTTCTGAGTACAACTGGGACGCAGTATTAGCTAAATGCCCAGGGCACACGATCATCTGCTTGGTTGTCTGAAACTAATTTGTTATTATGCTTGATGTTTAATGCTTTATGAAAAGTTTTGTATTTGATGTAAAATAGTACAAAAAAATGATAATCAGTGTTCATCTGGTGAATTTATCATTTTAAAATCTACGGTTGTATTTGTGCAGGGTGTCATGTATGGCACAAACCGTAACTTTTATTTGCAATAAAGTTTTTGTTGGTGTTTTTATCACCGTATGCAAACCTGGCTTTGTTGTTTCCTGTACCTATTAGGCTCTGTGGGCCTACAGAGTAAAATATGTAGTACATCATTACTTTTATTTGATTATTATATATTAAAAGATATGGTAAATGTACAGCTTCTCAATAAATAGAGAAAGAAGAAACTTCCTAAATAAATAATACCTCTTCGTGACCAGTAGGGGGCGTCTGTAATGTTGCAGGAAATTCGTGAGTAAAGCCCGAGAGTTTGGTGGTAGTTGTTTGATCCCAGGGTCCGAACGTACGTTGTGCACTGGGCGGTACCTCTCTCCGTTACCAACCAATCAGCGGTCACGGCCACGGCACGTTCGGAGCACCGATTGGTCGGTTCGTGGCGGGGGTCCCGCCCACTGTACGCCCGGACCCTGGGCCCTATCCCAACCACCCTCTTTGTGTTTTGTAGCTCCGCCGCTAGTAGTAGTAGCAGTGGAAGATGGGAGAGGCAGACTTAGCGCTCGGACAGACCGACGAAAAGCCACCAGACACGGGCTTAGTTCCGGGCGACGACTCGGTGGTATGGAGCCACGAAGTAGAGGTGTGCCTTTTTCACGCCATGCTCGGTCACAAACCCGTAGGTAAGACGGCGGTGACACTTTAAAACGTTGACACTTCAAGCGACACTCCTGCCACTGCACCAATGTTAGCATCGTAGCACTAGCCGGTAGCTATAAGTCATCCAGCATGTTTATGAATGAACCCCCATCGCAGGTCCGTCTGCCTAAAGCCAGTCCAAGCTGCAGGACCGACGATAGACGAGTCGTGCTGGCTCAAAATGTTACATCAGAGACAGTAGCTAAGTGTGTTAGCCACCTAGCCGGCTAAACATAAACAACAACAGCACAGACAGGCAGGACCCTAACCCCAAACTCTGACACTAAGCCCCCCACCTTGGATCTAACCCCAAGACCGCCTGGCACTAACCCCCAACTTTAACCCTCACCCCAAAGCCTACACCCAATACCCACCCGACACCTAACAGCTCTTTCCTCCGTGTGTGTGTGTGTGTGTGTGTTGCATGTGTCCAGGGGTGAACCGTCACTTCCACATGATCTGCATCCGGGACAAGTTCAGTCAGAACATCGGCAGGCAGGTCTCCTCATCAGTCATCTGGGACCACCTGGGGACCATGTACGACATGCAGGCTCTGGTCAGTCTGCCTGTGCTGTCGGTCTTCATGTCTGTCAGTCTACATGTCTGACTGACTGTCTGCCTCTATACCTGCCTGTCAGTCTATCAGTACTGACTGTCTGTCTGACTGAGTGTCTGCCTGTATACCTGTGTGTCTGCCAGTCAGTCTACATGTCTGACTGATTGTCTGCCTATATTACTGTATGTCAATCTACCTATTTTTCTGTCTTTGTCTCACTTTCTGTTAGCCCACCTGTAGATCCATTGTCTATCTTTTAGATTGCCTGTCTATCTGTTAGATAGCCTGTCTGTGTGTCTGCATTGACAGAACATAGAGGCCAGATATTGCTCCAATCGAAGTACCCCTGCTGTCGCCGCTAAACCTTTTTGAGTGCTCTGTCTCTGGACTGTGTGTGTTTTGTGTATGTGTGTCTTGTGTATGTGTGTGTGTATCTGGATATGTCTTTTATAATGTGCCTAATTATCATAATGTCTTTGTAGGTTAGGCATTTCATTTTCATCTTTGGATTGTCTGTTTGTGTGTGTGTGTGTGTGTGTGTGTGTGTGTGTGTGTGTGTGTGTGTGTGTGTGTGTGTGTGTGAATATTGCTGTCGTGTTTAGCATGAGTCGGAGATTCGTTCCCTTCACCATAACTCAGAGAAGAGCTTCTCTCTGCCCGGCATGACCCTCATTCAGGACGTTAAAGAAGGTACACACCACACACACACACACACACACACACACACCTATTCTATTTAGAGGAGAAATACTTCCTCCAATCAAAGCCCTCTTCTACTGTGTGTTTGTGTATGTATGTATGTATGTATGTGTGTGTGTGTAGGGAAGGTAGGGAGTGAGGAGGAGAAAGAATTTAAGATGGAGAGAGAACCTCCAGTGACTCACGAAGAAAGTAAGACCTCCACCTGTCTCTCACTATCTCTTTCTATCTATATCTCTCCATCTCAATCTCCATCTATCTAGCTCTCTATTCTCAATAGTTGAAGAAACATTTCTTGTTGGTGACATTAAAGGCTTAACAACGCACTGTATTAATTTAATGATCTCCATCTTAATATATATCTCTGGCATTAATATCGCTCTCTGGCATTAATATCTCTTTGTCTTGAATATCTCTTTCTGTTTAGAATATCTATTGTCTATATAGATATATATATATCTATATATCTATATACTGTATCTTTCTGTCTAATATTTGTCTATCTCCCTCACTTTCTGTCTAATATTTTCCTTTCTGTCTATAATCTCTTTCTGTCTATATATCTCATATCTCTTTGTCTATGATATCTCTTTCTGTCTACATATCTCATATACCTCTCTTTCTCGCTGTCCTTCTATCCTCCATGTTTTTCTGTCAGAAATATCTCTCTTTCTGTCTACTCGTCAAATGGGCCGATGGCTTGGCCCCTGGTACTGCTGCTTGCAACTTTGTTGAGAACCGTTCACCCAAACAACTTCACACTGGACACTGCACCTCCTTGGGTCCGCAGAAACACACCCGCCAAGTTTGACGTCGATCGGATGAACAGTGTCGAGAAAGTTGAAGGACAGACAGACATGCATGCTCAGACTCCTCTAATTATAATTAGATTATATTCATAAATATTCCCTGTAGATCTCCTCGTTTGCACTTGACACTGCACTTCCTTGCCCTTTCAAAACATGCCTTTTCAGAACAGGCCGATTGCTTGGTCTCCGGTATTGCTGCTTACAGCCTTCTCGAGAAGCGCTCATCCAAAAACTTTTCCAACTTTGTCGGCTCGGCACTTCCTTGGATCTGTAACGCGTGTGTACTTCTGGCGGTAGTAATGTATGACTAATAACTGTGTCCCAAGAGCTCACCCTCGACACTGCACTTCCTTGGGTCCTCAGAAATACACCCGCCGAGAGTGTAGTTGGTTGGAAGAACAGATCCTCTAATTATAGTTGCATAATACCTCACTCAGTCTAAAATATCTTTTTGTCTATAATGTCTTTCTGTTTATAATGTCTCTCTTTCTGTCTTTCTCTTTCTGTCTATAAAGTATTTTTCTATATCTCTTTTTCTATATAACTCCTGTATATATCGCTTTCTCTCTACAATGTATGTATCACTATCTCTTTCTCTAATATCTCTCTTTCCATCTCATATCCAGCATTCCCTCAATATCTCTACAGTATATCCTGTCTATCTCTTTCTGTCTCTAATATCCCTCTTTCTGTGTATAATCTCTCTTTCTGTGTATAATCTCTCTTTCTGTCTCTTAATATCCCTCTTTCTGTGTATAATCTCTCTTTCTGTGTATAATCTCTCTTTCTGTCTCTCCCCTCTCAGGCAGTAACTCGTCAGTGAAGCTGGTGGAGCGAGGGAGCAGCCGGGACAAGGAACGAGACAAAGAGAGGGAGAAGGAGAGAGAGAAGGGGGCCAGCGAGGGGGGAGGAGGAGGAGTGAAGGAGGCCGAGAAGAGGAAGAGGAGTCGAGGACAAGCTGACAAGCTGATCTCCTCCTCATCATCTTCATCACATCCTGCAAGCCCTGGAGGAACCAAGAGGAGGCGCACCTGAGGGGAAGGAGAGATGGAAATATAGAGATGGACATACAGAGAGGGAGAAGGAGAGATATAGAGGGAGATGGAGATATATAGAGGGTGGTGGAGAGAGGAGAGGGGGAGAGAAACAGGATGAGATGTATGGAGAGGGAGAGGCTGTGGGTGTGAATGACAGCGATTGATAGTGAGGTAGAGTCTGAGTAGACAGAAGTGAGAGTGATGGTGAGGTAGATGTGTGTGTATATATATATTTAGAGAGAAAAAGAGGGAGAGAGCTGAAAGCGGGACTATTGGAGAGGTTGTTTGGTAGTAAGGTAGTTGTCATCGTGCTGCTGTAGTCACCTGGAGAGACCAACCATGACAAACTCTAAACACCCCTGGTGGGTCCCCCCACCCAGCCTGGCTCCCAGGGGCCCCTACACCCAGCCTGGCTCTCAGGGGCCCCTACACCCAGCCTGGCTCCCAGGGGCCCCTACACCCAGCCTGGCTCCCAGGGGCCCCTACACCCAGCCCCCCCCCACACACCCAGCACTGTGGGTGTTTGGTCATGTGACCCTGCAGTGGACCAACCCAGTGCAAACTACTAAACAGGAAGTGGCTTGTCTGAAGTAGTGCAACTTCCTCCATGCTCTGAGTGTGTGTGTGTTGTTGTTGTTTTGTTTGTTTTTGTTTTTTAAATAAAGCTCCGAACAGGCTTTTATTTTAAAATTGGTGGTATTATTTTGAAAGAGATTACGTCTCTTTAGTAACTATTTAGTTATTTGGCAGATGATTTTATCCAAAGTGACTTCCAGTGAATTCAGATGCATGTCATTAAGGAGTAGGTAGGGGTTAGGGATTCTTTGCTCTAGATCAAACCTTAACCCTGAGGCACTAGATAAGTTAAGGTTGGTGACATCACTGTGAAGGCAGATCATTATAGCAGTCATTACATAGATTCATAGAAGATAACTGGTTATTTAAAAGATCTCAATACTTTATACATGTTTAACTCTTAATTTGCTTGTTTTAATGATTGCAGTACTATTGGTATTCCAGCTCCTGCTTAATGTTTAGGTGAAACAATATTAACCCTCCTGTGGTGTTTGGGTCAAATCTGACAGATTTACAACTTTAATCAATCATAAATATTGTGTTTTACATTTGATTGGCTCAAGGCCTTATGATACCCTCCACAGTAGGCATTTGAACATATACATGCTGATCACCATTTTCCTTGCATTTTGAGTGGTTTAGTCAACTTGTGGTGCACCACAGGTGTGCACACACACACACACACACACACACACACTCCCCCACGTGAACCACACATTTCAGACTAAACAATAACGCATATGTGGTGTGGACGGCGATCGACCCAGCCTGGAATCGGGGGAAATGTTTCAAGAGGAGACTCTTCCTGGCAGAGCTTGGGAAAGCTTTAGTGACTCCTCTAGTTCAACGGCGCCAGCAGCACCTTCCCCGCACACCAGCCTCTGTCAGTCTGGTTAGGAGTCTGTAAGCCCAGCGCACGTCCTGTAGTCATAGTAGTAGTGCAGTATAACAAAAAACAAAGCTTACAGCACTTGACGAGGCAAAAATGTTAAATGGCTAAATTTAATTCGTTTTTAAAAGTGCTTGCCTGTAACACGGCAGTAAAGGTGCAGTAACACGGCTGCTTAAAAAAATAACCAGCATCTTTTCCCAAAAGTGCCAACACAGCAGTAAAGGTGCAGTAACTGTAAGCCCCAGCCGCTGTCCCAGCCGCTCCCCCCCAACAAGGACAAGAGATGCGAGCTCTGTGTCCCTAGAGACAATAAAACAAGACTTACATGCTACAAATGTGATGGCTACGTTTGCAAGGCACACTCCGACCTGATTGTGCAATGACACTCCTGTGCGTGAACACACACACACACACACACACAGTTGAATTCATGTTGATGTTCTGATCTTCTGTGAATTCGGTCTCTGTTTTCTCTTTTTACAATAAATGTTCATTGTGGAATACATTTTCAGTGTCTATTCTTTGTATATTCACTGCAGTTATTCGTGTCAACCACTAGTTTGAGACATTGTTTACAGCTTAAAAAGGTGTTAAATAAAATTTTGTGATGATTAATGATTTTTGTGTTAATGTAACAGCAGTTAAAACAGACCGGTAAAATTTGACCGGGAACACCAAAGTAAGGGGGGAGAAACGACCACAATAGGAGGGTTAACTACCTTATTTTATCTATGTTCTATCATGAATGACCACGTCTGACCACTAGGTGGCAGAGTCCTCCTGTCTGGAACTTGGCGTCAACGGAGTTGGGGTAAGATTTATATCCTGCAGAGACACGGGGAGCATCAGCAACAACTGTCCGTGTTTTGCCGGCTGTGTTGTGAATAATATCAGTCACGTTGCAGGGAGAGCCATGTTAAGGGTTGTGTCTGTCGATTTCGTGTGGATCGAGCGAACCAATCACAAGAACAATATCCTTTTTTCAAGACTGGCTGGAAGCTAGACAAATGTTTTTTAGTTTTGCCATAAACTTGAAAATGTCCACCGAAGTATTGGCTACAACCAAGGGGCAAACATCTGGAAAAAGAAGCCAATGGCCTGCAGGGGGCGACACCACTGGTTGAAATAAGAAGTCTGTGTGGTAACATGAGAAAATGACCCTAGTTCTCACTTGATTTATTCACTCAGTAAACATTTTCCTACATTTTTTATAAAAAAAATTGTACAATTCAAAGCTTTTCTAGAGTACATGAGTCCAACAAAACATGCATCGACGTTCCAAATGTGTCCCATGGGAAATTATGTTCTTTCCAGTCTTAGGAGTAAACACATCAACTTAGGAGGAACTTGGGAGTATACACATCAGACTTAACAACGCAACAAGCTGGTGCAACCCAGTCAGATAAGATAAGATAAGACATGCAGCTCTCTAATCCCACAGCCTTTGTCACAAAGCCTGTTTGGCGTATTGCCAAACATCCATATATTATTATTATCATTATGTTATAACACATGTGATTAATTTATTCAGTTTATAAAGGTACAATTTCCTGAATGTTGCCTCCTGATGTTGAGAGGTAGCGTAAGTGTTTTATCCTGCTTTATTCCTTTGATAACATCATACTGTAACGAACACCGCGGAGGAGCAGGCAGAGAGGAGGCGGACACGGAATATAATTAACCTTTTATTCTACCAAGAACAGAGAACACTTGCATCACTCGAACTCCTGCAGTAACTCAACCGCATGGCCACAACACGTGACACACACCCTACACTCCTAGAGCAAGATGTCCCCTAACACCTACATGCTAGATGTCCCCTAAATACTACCTGCTAAATGTCCCCTAACCCCTACCTGCTAGATGTCCCCTAACCCCTACCTGCTAGATGTCCCCTAATCTCTGTCTATATGCATTAGGAATATCGTGTGAAAAGTGGCTACACAGTTGTTGGGTGCAGGCAACCTGGAGGAAAGGTAAACATTGGTCATTTGTTGTGAATCTGCAAAGTTCCCCTTGACATCGATTAAAAAAACCCTCAAGATTCAAGAACTTTATTTGTCATATACACATACAGGATATGCGGTGAAATTAAAAGCAGCGAAGCTAGCAGAATGTGCAAAAGAATACAACAGCTAACATGAATTGGAGGGATCAGAATCAAAATATTTACAATATTTACAGCAAAAAAGACCTCTCTCTAATCATCCATCCATCATGCAGCCTATAAATGTGTCTGTAAGATCACACTGTAGAACACATTTATGACTTATATTGTACATATCTACATGGCTCTCTCTTTGTTGTCTCTCTATGTCTGTTTGGCATATGTTGTAATTAGAAAATGCCTTACCTTACACATATCTGAAACCTGTGTGTGTTTTTGCTTGTAGGTGTGTGTGTGTGTGTGTGTGTGTATGTGTGTGTGTGTGTGTGTGTGTGTGTGTGTGTGTGAGAATACGCCTACTTACTCCTTTACATAATCCACCATGAATAACCATGAGATTTATGAATAAACATGGCGTGGCCAGGACTGAGCACACACACACACACACGCACACACGCACACACACACCTGCCCCGGCCCTACCACACATACACACACTTGAGTGAAAACTCTCACCATTGATCAGCTCATGAATATTCATCCTTCCATCTCCTCCCTCTTTCTCACACTTCTGTCTCTCTCTCTCTCTGTCTGTCACTTTGACAGCTCTATAGATCACCACCGACTGATTTTTGTACAGCTAAGCCCTCTCCTCCTTTCTCCTCCTCTCTTCTCCTTTTCTTTTTCTCCTCCTCTCTTCTCCCCACTTCTCCTGCTCTCCTACACCTATCTTCTGTTTTCTGTCAGTTTCTCTGAGGAGTCGATGAGTTTTACACTGCAAATTAAAGTACATATTTTCATAACAGACATTAATTAAAAGCTGCCATATTCAACACACCACACATGTGTTATCAGATGATAGGTATTGTAGCGGCCAGGGGGGGGGCGTGGCCACCATACGGCCGCTAGATGACGTAAGGGGCCCCGAGGGATTATGGGAAGTTGTGTGTGTGTCACGTGTTGTGGCCATGCGGTTGAGTTACTGCAGGAGTTCGAGTGATGCAAGTGTTCTCTGTTCTTGGTAGAACAGAAGTGGGATTTAAAAAAAAATGGACAGCGAACTCCGCGATATTGAGGACGCTATTCGGGAGATGGAGCGACGGGTGTATTTCCCAGTTACACCAGGTGGCGCCAGCACGCCAGTGCCGCGTGCGACGAGGGAGAAGCAGCTTCGGGGGCCACTCGGTGGCAGCCTACGGGAGGCCGTCCGTCACCCAGTGACCGGGGTGGATACTCCAGCGCCGATGCCTGCCATGCCGAGTTGCAGCCAGGGGATGCTGGTAACCTCCCCATTAACAGAACATGACCCACCGGCCAGCTCCCCGCCCGCCCTGGGGTCATACAGAAGCGCAGTAAAGCTCCCACGATATGGCGGAACCACACCATTGGGGCCGTACCTTGCCCAAGTGCGGATGGCGGTGCAGTTTGGCCGGTGGGGGGACGAGGAGGCGGCAGTTCACCTGGCGTTGGAAGGGCCGGCGGCGCAGGTCCTGTTAGACCTCCCCCCAGTGGACCGGGGTAGCTTCACGGCCCTCACCGCCGCGTTGGAGAGACGATTTGGTCAGCGCCTCTCCGCCGAAGGAAACCGGGAGGAGCTGATGAACTGTTATCGGCGGGAGGGGGAGCGTCTGGGAGCACTGGCTGCCGACGTGCGCCTCCACACCCAACGTGGATATCCCCGTTTCAGTCCAGCTGACCAAGAGGACCTCGCCCTCCACGTTTTCCTGCATGCGTTATTGCCGGAGAGCCTGCGGCAGCATGTGCGGCTTGCTGCCCCCCGGTCGCTGGACGATGCGCTACAGGAGGCGGAGCGAGCAGAGGCCATTTTTATGACCAGAGCCACCCCCCGACGTGGACTCGCTACCTCCCCACGTGTCCGGGTGACAGACCATGAACTGCGAGAGGAGGATGACAACGAGGTCTGTCGGGTGTCACCCCAAACTCCCACAATGCCAGGAAGATCACTGCGGGATCCCACCCGTTGTCATCGCTGCGGTGAGGTTGGTCACCTCGCTCGGGACTGTCTGGCACCCGCACCCAAGCCTCGCTCCTGGCTGCCGTCGGGAAACGGGCGGGGGGCGGACCAGCGAGGGGAACCCTGCTCCCAAACCTAACTCCCCTTCAAGGCCGATGCACCCTGGTAGGCCGCCTGGGCCACACCAAAGGGCTCTTCGTGGACTGTGAGCTAGATGGCCAGGCGTGCCGAGCTCTGGTGGACACCGGGTCCAACATTACCCTCGTCCGCCCGGGGGTCCTGCAGGGCACCAAGGGGGTGCTTGCCGCAGCGTGGACCCCTACTGCAGTCCAGATGAGGACGGTGACGGGGGAGCGGGCCAGCATGGAGGGCACGAAGGCGGTGCACATCCGCATGGGGGACCAGGAGATGGTGCAGGAGGTCTGGCTAGCCCACATCCAGGACCCGTGCATCATCGGCCTGGACCTGTTGGACCGTTGGGGGGCCCGGATCGATGTGTCCCGAGCCAGGCTCACCATTGGCACAGAGACCTTTGTGCTCCACACCGGCCTGGGAGAGGGAGCTCGGCAGAACTGCCAGACGGTTGCAGCCCCACCGTCCATGGCAGCCGCCAGGGGGTCCGCGACGGCAACCGCCAGAAGTCGTCGACGCCAGCCACCGGGGAGTCGTCGACGCCAGCCACCGGGGAGTCGTCGCGGGTCGACGCCAGCCGCCGGGGGGTCGTCTACGCCAGCCGCCGGGGGGTCGTCTACGCCAGCCGCCGGGGGGTCGTCTACGCCAGCCGCCGGTGAGTCGTCTACGCCAGCCGCCGGGGGGGCGTCTACGCCAGCCACCAGGGGGTCGTCTACGCGCAGCCGCCGGGGGG
>PIJE02000058.1:499327-501827 GCA_002895965.2 Coryphaenoides rupestris
CGTAGCGTGGATAATAACGACTAAGACACACAACCTAAATATACAATTGATGCATTTAAGTGGGTGATTGTTTGAGGGGTATGAGTTGTTCATAACGCCCTTTACGTGAGAGACGTCCTATTGGTGTGTACATAAACTGAACAGATGGCTTCTTAAAATATAGATTTTCTACCAAACCATCCGTGCCTAAATAGACCTCATGGGCGGATCAAAACACACTTAATTGGTTTTCGCGATAGTGTGTGTGAGTGAGTGTGTGTGTGTGTGTGTGTGTGTGTGTGTGTGTGTGTCACCAGATCAGGGTTTCCAGTTGATCATTTTGCGGCAATTATCTTCTTGCTCCGGCGGCGCGGACACTTTGCAAAAAAGGCGAAGAGCTTTGTATCATTGAACAACAATTTAAGTTTAAGTTCATTGAACAACAATGTAAGTTTAAACGTTTATTTTTCACGTTAAAGGTAAAGCTATAGTTTCCCAATTACGAACACATGGAGAGACTGGTTTCCTGACGGTAACGACCTGCATTTAGTCATTTTAACTACTAGTTAACTCTCTCAAGGAGATAATAACCGAACGACCATGAGTTTATTTGATGAATAAGTGTTTAGATATTTAATGTACGTTAATATCACAAGTCACAATAATACTTGAATGGAAACATGATATGGGTGGTGGAGGTTTAGGGAACTCTTGAATCGAATTGATATGGAGGGCTGTTGCTATGGAGGGCTGTGTGTTGCTGTGGATACTGTGTGTTGGTATGGAGGGCTGTGTGTTGCTGTGGATACTGTGTGTTGCTATGGAGGGCTGTGTGTTGCTGTGGGAGGCTGTGGATACTGTGTGTTGCTATGGAGGGCTGTATGTTGCTGTGGGAGGCTATGTGTTGCTGTGGGTGGCTGTATGTTGCTGTGGGAGGCTGTGTGTTGCTATGGAGGGCTGTGTGTTGCTGTGGATACTGTGTGTTGCTATGGAGGGCTGTGTATTGCTGTGGATACTGTGTGTTGCTATGGAGGGCTGTGTGTTGCTGTGGATACTGCGTGTTGCTATGGAGGGCTGTATGTTGCTGTAGGAGGCTGTGTGTTGCTATGGAGGGCCGAGTGTTGCTGTGGATACTGTGTGTTGCTATGGAGGGCTGTGTGTTGCTGTGGGAGGCTGTGTGTTGCTGTGGATACTGTGTGTTGCTATGGAGGGCTGTGTGTTGCTGTGGGAGGCTGTGTGTTGCTGTGGATACTGCGTGTTGCTATGGAGGGCTGTATGTTGCTGTGGGAGGCTGTGTGTTGCTGTGGATACTGCGTGTTGCTATGGAGGGCTGTGTGTTGCTGTGGGAGGCTGTGTGTTGCTGTGGATACTGTGTGTTGCTATGGAGGGCTGTGTGTTGCTGTGGGAGGCTGTGTGTTGCTGTGGATACTGCGTGTTGCTATGGAGGGCTGTATGTTGCTGTGGGAGGCTGTGTGTTGCTGTGGAGGGCTGTATGTTGCTGTGGGAGGTTGTGTGTCGCTATCTATGCTGTATGTTGCTATGGGAGTGTGTGTATTGCTGCTATGGATACCTGTGTTGCTGTGATACTGTGTGTTGCTGCAGAGAGCTGTGTGTTGCTATGGATACTGTGTGTTGGTTGCTATGGAAGGCTGCTTGTTATGTTTTATTTTGTGTTGACACCTTACTACCAACTAGAACTCAAGGGTTTCCTGATCAATACATCAATACACCTCAAGCATGCAGACTATCTGGAGGAGTTTGGGATGTTTTTGTTGTAGTTGTAGTCCCAACCACCATCAGAGTGTAGCTGCGTTGTTACAGTGGGTCCACAAGATGTCGCCACTGCTACTCAGTCATGCTGTCTGTTGCTATGCATTGTTCCTGGTTGCTAAGTTGTGTTGGTCTGTGGGGTTGTGCTGACCTTTAGGTGTGTGTGTGTGTGTGTGTGTGTGTGTGTGTGTGTGTGTGTGTGGTGTGTGTGTGGTGTGTGTGTGTTGGTGTGTGTGTGTGTGTGTGTGTGTGTGTGAGGTAGATCATGGCTGTGTTGGTTTCCACGGTCACTAAGCAGGTAGAGGGAGAAAGAATAAAAGAGAGTTGGAGAGAGAGGTATAGTTAGAGCAGCAGAGAGAGAGAGAAAGGGAGAGAGGGGTAGAGCGGTAGTAAGTAGGAGAGAGGCGTAGAGAAAGTGTGGGAGAGAGAGCGAGAGAGAGCGGTAGTCGCACTCACACCCAGTGACCTGCAGAGGCCTGTATTTACGGTCAGGTTGTGTTGCTCTACTTTAATATAAAGGTCTGGTATGTGAGGGAATGAGTCTTATTACAGACTCACCTGTCCTCTCTCTCTCTCACACACACTCTATACCTCTCGCCCAATCTCTCTCTGTACAACACAGCTCTCTTCAGCTCTCTATCTCTCTTTACATAACACACACTTTACGTCTATCTCTCTCGACATAACATACTTTATAACACTCTATCTATATCAAACACTACACCTCTCTCCATCACACTCTATATCTGTC
>PIJE02000058.1:504327-506827 GCA_002895965.2 Coryphaenoides rupestris
TTCTCCCCTCCACCTCTCTCCTCCCCTCTCTTCTCGTCATCCCCTCTCCTCCATCTCTCCTCTCCCCTCTGGAGGGGAGGAGGAGAGACTTTCTCTCGTGTAATTCATACTTTCTGTGTCCGCATGGCTAGGATGGTCTATGTGACCTAAATGTCGTCATCCACCCATGACCACGAGGGTCTGTGTGGCCGATGTTGGGCGAGACAGGATGTGCCTGTTAACATAATGACCATACCTGCCAACCTGAACGCAATTTGCATTCCAATTACGCAATTCTTGGTCAAAGTACACAGGTATGAGTTAAAACTCGTCAGAAATTACTTTTTTTAACAATATCAACAAAATCTTCATCATCTCGAACACAACCTTCTTCTTCTTCTTCCTCTTCTTGAGTTTTATGGCAGTCGGCAAACAATGGTGCATTATACCACCACCCACTGGAATGGAGTGTGGATCAGGAAACGCACATGCGTGGAGTGCGAGACTGACGCAGACCCTTAATTGTAGTATGAATGGAGTTATGGAACGGTGTGTGCGTCGGCGTGACTGCAGCTGTCTGTGGACACGGAAAGTATGTCAGAGCCTTATCCCCTCGTTCCTCCTCTGGGTCTCTCAACTCCCCAAGCCTCATCCCTCCTCTCCTCCCCCTCTCCTCCCCCTCTCCTCCTGTCTGCTCTTCTCTCTATCCATCTTACCATCATAAGTCGTCATCCAGGTATCCCCTCTCATCCTCCACCTCTCCTCATTGAGCCATCTCTCCTCCCCTGTCTTTATTCTGTCCTTCGTAATACAGACTACTGATTTGGACTGGGGCAGATTTCACCTTGAACCTGCTTGTTGTTCTGTTAAACCACAACAAACTACAATGTATAAGCCTGCTATCCATCACTATTGTATTCCACGGTTCTTGGATCAATATTCAGGAGTAAAGAGAAAGAGACAGGTTGTGGTGATGCTAGCGTGGGTCCTGAGTCCTGACCATCAGGAGGAGACGCTAGAGGAGAATGAGGTGAAGGGTTGTACTGAGTCATGACAGAGACGGGAAGGAGATGAGAGAAGGAGGATGAGGAGGGCGTCTGGACTGTGTCAAACAGAAGCATCTCTGAGATGTCAGGCGAGACAGGAAACAGGAAGATGATTTGAGTCAGAAGTGGACAATGAATCCATTTAATCTCTCTCTCTCTCTCTCTCTCTCTCTCTCTCTCTCTCAGAGAGAGGGAAAGAGAGAGGTGACCTCTGTGAATATTGATTACTTGGTTTGAGCTCATCAATAACCTGATAGAGATCTGATAGGACACTGTCTAGACACACACACAGACACCCACCCACACACACACACACACACACACACACACACACATACACACACACACACACTGCTGTACTGAAGGGTGAAATCTGTTGGTCTTTCCACCACACCGTGACATCATTACACTGCCATCATCACACATTCTGGCTGGCTCCGCCCCAGTTGGAGCACCTGGTTAACCAGCCGTACAGGAGGCTTACTAACCTGGTAACCAGCCGTACAGGCAGGCCTTTACCTACCTTGGTCATCCCGGCCTGTACAGGAGCTTTTACTACCTGGTAACCAGCCGTACAGGAGGCTTTACTACCTGGTAACCAGCCTTACAGGAGGCTTTACTACCTGGTAACCAGCCAGCATGGTGTGATGATGTCAGCGTGGGGTGAAAAGACGTGTGTGTGTGTGTGTGTGTGTGTGTGTGTGTGTGTGTGTGTGTGTGTGTGCGTGTGCGTGCGTGTGTGTGTGTGTGTGATGGGAACTGTCAATCAACAGAACACACTAACTGCTATTGGTGGGCCGGTCAGAGAATGGATGCCCTTATTTGAGCATCTGGTGATGGATGATACCTGTCAGCCCTCTGACCCCCCTGTGACCAGAGAGAGACGGAGCTAGGGGCGGAGCAGGGTGAAGGGAGGGGCTCGGGGCGGAGCCAGAAGGGGAGGGGCTAGGGGTTGATCTAAGCCTATATGGGGGACGGGAGGGGCTTGAGGTGGGGCTATAAGTATAAGTGGACTATACTAAAGTGCCATCACGTGTGGGTGTGTCCACTAAGTGTGAAGTCACTGGGCTGTCATCGGTCGATCCATCCATCATATGATGTCATTACAGCGTGGATTTTGTTGCAGCCAATCAAGCCTGGTAAAATGTGGACCCCTTGCTTTAAGTCCCAATGGTTCTCTCATAATATAAACTGATTAAAACTGCTGTGTGTGATGAGTCTGAGCCGGTTGTGTGTCTGCCGGTTGTGTGATGAGTCTGAGCCGTTGTGTGTCTGCCGGTTGTGTGATGAGTCTGAGCCGGCTGTGTGTCTGCTGTGTGTGATGAGTCTGAGCCAGATGTGTGTCTGCTGTGTGCGATGAGTCTGAGCCGGTTGTGTGTCTGCTGGTTGTGTGATGAGTCTGAGCCGGTTGTGTGTCTGCTGTGTGTGATGAGTCTGAGCCGGTTGTGTGTCTGCTGTGTGTGTGTGTGTGTGTG
>PIJE02000058.1:511827-515224 GCA_002895965.2 Coryphaenoides rupestris
AAAGGACCTCATAGATGAGAATAGGGCCTCTCTCTCTCTCTCTCTCTCTCTCTCTCTCTCTCTCTCTCTCTCTCTCTCTCTCTCTCTCTCTCTCTCTCTCTCTCTTCTCATCTCTCTCTCTCTCTCTCTCTCTCTCTCTCTCTCTCTCTCTCATCTCTCTCCCACCCTTCCCTTCCCTGTCCCTGTCCACAATAGGATGTTGTCGCCTCAGCTCACCACTCCCCTGATTGGTCAAACTTTTTCTCCCCTGACAGGATAGAACTGCACAGAGCCATCACCCTGAGCCCAGCCAGGGTGTGCCTGTGTGTGTGTGTGTGTGTGTGTGTGTGTGTGTGTGTGTGTGTGTGTGTGTGTGTGTGTGTGTGTGTGTGTGTGTGTGTGTTGTGTGTGTGTGTGTGTGTGTGTGTGTGTGTGTGTGTTAGTTTGCTATTGTAGTACAGTGTGTGTATGTGTGTGTGTGCGTGTGTGTTTGTGTGTGTGTGTGTATGTTAGTCTGCTAGTCTAGTACAGTGTGTGTGCGCGTGTGTTAGTCTGCTGGTCTAGTACAGTGTGTGTGCGTGTGTGTCTGTGTGTGTATGTGGGTGTGTGTGTGTGTGTGTGTGTGCGTGCTATTAGTGTTTATATAGCTGTCATTGTTTCTAGACTTTAATTAAATGCATTTCCATGTGAGACAGGTAATGTGTGTGTGTGTTGATGAGATCAGAATTCCGAAGCATACGTTGTGTACGACTGTTGTGTACGTAGTTGTGAACGTTGGATTACGTTGATTTGTACGTAGTTGTGAACCCTGGATTATGTTGACGTCAATGGTGTACTGGCTATCGGGCATACCAGGAGAAATCCCGGTGGGCCGCTGCATCAGTGGGCTGATGGACCATCAAAAAAGTGCTGTAGCTTTTTAAGTGGCCCTGTGTGCGTCTTTACCAGCCCTCTCTGTGTTCCTGTCATCCGTGATAGCATGCTGCGTGCACGGGCTCACTGGCCAATCACAGCCAAGTTAGTTAATGCACAGTTAACATCCTATAATACACAAGTAGCGCGCAGCAGTCAGATGGGCAAGGAAAGCCACGGACAAGAAAATGTCAGAAAGTAAAGGCGGTGCTGAAGGAAGCAGGCGTTAGAGGCACAGGCTTTGAAATGTAAAAAGGTCGACACACTGTTTGGGAACCAGCCTCCTCAAGTGGCCAGCAACGCTATTCTCTCTGGCCAGTGAGTCCCGGAACACACACTCTGACAGAGAGGGCCGGTAAAGACGCACACAGGGCTGCTTAAAACGTGATCGCATTTTTGGACGGTCCACTGGCTAAATACTTGCTTATTTTATTTGGCTTGTTTTAAAATATGTATAATGGATGTATAATATGTATAATGGACATCTTTTCATTAGTTTTCAGTAATTAACACTGAGTAAGGATGTAAGATTTGTGCAGTTTTTTTCTCTGAAAGATAGGCCTAATAAAAGGCCTTATGTTCCCGTGTACGTAGTTGTGAACCCTGGATTACATTGGTGCGTACGTAGTTGTGAACCCTGGATTATGCCGCGTTTCAATGTAAAATAGCATAGTCCACCACCGCTCCACATGTGGTCTGAAGAAAATACAACCAGTTTGTTAAAATACAAAATTTCAACCAAGGTCCAAAGAATTGGAAGCATTTCATGAACTTTTTTGTCACAATACTAAAGATTACGTTTTTCCTTAATTGGCCTCACCTGGCCCAGTTAGAGCCAATGCACGCCTGTGGTGCATTGGCTAATCAGTGCACCACAGGTTAAGTCAGCCACCAGCACACACACTCAGGGAGGGCTAGCATGCTAGCTAGTCACCATCTGCTCTGTCTGCTATCTTGACCAAACACACACACACACACACACACACACACACACACACACACACACACCCACAAGAATCATTCTATAATAATATAATTATTTCATGTGTGGATACATGGGGTTCGAAAAGACACTGTCAACATATGCTTTTGGGTTCACACACGCACATGTGCACACGCACACGTGATGTGGTGTTGCTGTCAAAACATTTTCATCAGGCAGTTGATGACCTGCTGAGGGAGGCCCTCATATTAATCAGTCATCTATAACCAATAATTTAGGCCCTGAATCTATGAATCTGTCATTAATCTCACAAATATTTAGATTAACATCTAATGTCTGATGGCAGACAAGCTCAAATCTGTGTGAATGGGGCGTTTCACTTTCCTTTGCTTCAGATTTGTTTCGGCTAATCATTTTCCTGGGGGTGGAATCACAACAAAGGAGATCTGACCATTGCTTAGAAGGGAGTAAACAAACTCAAAAATGGTATATGTCTGTCGTGGTATTTTGTCAGGGCTTTTGGATATTTGAAAAGAGAAAATGAACGAATTACTTCTGAAACTCGACAGTGAAATGAGGCTACATCTCGCTGTAGAAGAGTGAGCAGAACCTGTTGCACTGATACCAAGGGAGTGTGCACCAATTACAAGACTCTTCTACAGCACTGCAGTGGTGCCGCAACTCATTGTATTGGAGGTCTAACTAATACATTTCTTAAAACCGCCTTCTGAAACCTCCATCTTGCCGCTCTCAAAATCCTTGCTGGTTTTTCGGTGCAGGCTCTGAGCAGTCTCTCCCCAGAATTTCAGCTATAGTATTGTCGAACTTCTGGATCCAAGATTAATCATCTATAATCAACAATTAAGGCCCTGATATTAATCTGTTATCTATAATCAACAACGAAGGCCCTGATATTAATCTGTCATCCATGATTAATCATTAAGGGACTACAGGAGAAAGGAACGTCTGGAAGATCACGTTATATAGAAGTGAACTCAAAGTCCAGGATTACCACACTTGGACTGGATGTGTGTGTGATTGTGTGTGGTCTGATACTGTTCTGTGTGTGTGTGTGTGTGTGTGTGTGTGGTGTATGTGTGTGTGTGTGTGTGTGTGTGTGTGTGTGTCTGTGTGTGTGTGTGTGTGTGTCTCTCTCTCTCCTCTCTCTCTCTCTCTCTCTCTCTCTCTCTCTCCCTCTCTTCTCCTCTCTCTCTCTCTCTCTCTCTCTCTCTCTCTCTCTCTCTTCCTCTCTCTCCTCTCTCTCTCTCTCTCTCTCTCTCTCTCTCTCCTCTCTCTCTCTCTCTTCTCTCTCCTCTCTCCTCTCTCCTCTCTCTTTTCACCTCCTCCCTCCCTCCAACCTCTCTCTTCCCACACTGCATGCTGTATGCATATACAGTATATACATTATATATACGGAGGTTGTGTTAATAATTTCAACTCTGTCTTGCCTCCTGTCTCTAGTTTGATCATGTGAAACGAAAATGCAGAGCATCTGGATTCAGAGGTCAAACAACCTCCCGCCCCCCCGTCCCCCCCACCGCCATCGTCCTCCTCGTCCTCCTC